>MJUU01023327.1:208590-229264 GCA_002080025.1 Modiolus philippinarum
AAATAGGCTGAAAAAAAGGTGAATTTTATGTTTGTCTGATTTAGACAGAGTGTTTTCATTGGAACCCTTGTGAAAAGTTCTTTCTTGAAGATTATATCATTGTGTCCATACTTGTATTGTGTCCACACTTGTACTGTGTCCACACCTGTATTATGTCCACACCAACTTAATTTTGCACTTACCATATCGATTCAGGGTTCAATGAGCGGGGGGTATATTTGGCTGCCATTCGACGACAGCTCTTGTTACAATTGCTAGAGGCTTGATATTCCATATATGAACAGATCTAATGAAGCTAAGTACAAATCCACCAAAAAATTTCAGCCAGGTCAAAGGTCAAGGTCACTGAGTGCAAATTTGAAAACTTTAACATTGCCTATATTTTTCAAACCAGATGTGATAGGACCTTCATATCTGGCCTGTATATTAGTTATATGAAACAAAACCGCATTATATGCAAATTTTACGTAGGCCAGGTCAAAGGTCAAGGTCACAAGGTCAAGGTCACAGAGGTCAAAAGGTCAAAATTTAGATGTTGCTTTTAGCTTGTTAATTACAATTGCAAGAAGCTTGATATTCTATATGTGAATAGATCTAATGGAGCTTAGTAAAAATGTCTACTTAATCTTAATTTCTAGTGATGGCAATTTTAGCATTAAATTTGTATTGAAGACATGGCTGCTACCGGGGGAATAGTGTTTCACAAACACATCTTGTTTAACCTTATAAATACATTGACATTAAAACTTGGTTTACATTTGCATTGTAACAGTTTTCAATTTCCGTTTTTCTTGTTATTTTACTTTTAATGCAAAAAATATTTGACTCTTTTTGATAACCATCATGTTTTATATGACAAGTTTTGAATTTGCTTTTGTCAAGAATCAAATTATATAAACAAAATATGTTGGAAATATTACTATGTTTTACTGAGCATCATTATGAAGAGTGTTGATTTTATGAAAACTAAAAGAATTGAAAAATTATACTGTTTCTTTCTGTTCTAGTATTCACAATTAAAAAAAAAGAAATTTTTATCTATATTATATAGTTTAAAATTAACAATGAAGGGATATGGAGTAAATGCAAATGAGACAACAGTCTCCACAAATACATGGTAAAACCAAACAATTACTTAATTCTCTTTGTGCTGGCTTATAGGCCATCATACATTGGGGCAGATTTTGTCCAAAAATAAAGTATACAATGGGGCAGAAACAAAGTTTACAATGGGGTGGATGGTATATCTTTTCACCTGTTTATTAAGACATGTTTTTATTAGTGTTTATGTACTTACTGGTGACAAATGTACACAATTTGCTATGTTCTAGAGGCCAAATGCTAGATAAAGCTAAAAGAGCCAGGATCACACATGAGAGGAAAAAAGCCTCTTTTCATCATGATTTCAAAACTATATAATTTCTTGACACATTCTACCATTTTCCTTTCATATATGTAAACTAATATATTGTTTTTTACTGTAATAATCAAAAATGATTAAATTAAGGGCAACAAATGAGCGAGGATTGAATAAATATTTATGTGAACAAACGGGAAACTGAAGAACAACGAAACAGTATGCCTTGAATCAGATACATATTATTTGTGTTTAAATGTTCCATGTTTCCTTCTAAAACAGACACAAATGTGAATGTGCTATAGTTCTAAGGTTATTTTAAGATTGATTTAATACTGGACATGTGGCTGTATTTTTCTGTTATTTTATATAAATTTAATTTAATACTTTACAATATTATCAAATTATATCTTATAACTGCCCCTTCGATTCCTTTAAAATCCACCCCATTGAACTGTTTTTTGTTGCCCCATTTAGTTATGAATCTGCCCCATTGTAAATCAGCGGGCATATAGCACATATTATGTATAAAGGCCATAAAACCAAACAATGGAACAATTTTTTTAATGTTGTTTTTCATCTTGAAGTATGTACATTTGCATATCATAAGTTTTATACTTTCTTCAGTTTGCTTACATGTTAGATAGAATCAGGAGTCAGTATGGACTATAATAGGTCTGGTTTGCACTTTAGGTCTATAGTTTGCACTTTTTTTACATAAATTTATATCATTTCTTGTCATGTAAAAGTCATGATCTAAAAACCAA
The DNA here is from genome assembly GCA_002080025.1 of Modiolus philippinarum. Taxonomy (NCBI): domain Eukaryota; kingdom Metazoa; phylum Mollusca; class Bivalvia; order Mytilida; family Modiolidae; genus Modiolus; species Modiolus philippinarum. The sequence goes on from MJUU01023327.1 coordinate 210,715, forward strand.
TAAATATGTTCAATGATTTTTAAAATTTTAGATACATAGGACAGATGATATATGGAAATGGATAAAAATAGAATTGTTACCCAATTTATATGTATTACATCACTGGAATGGTGATCCATTAGGACAAGTTGGAGACAGGATAATATCTACATTAACAGCTTACAGAGTTGGTCCTGTCAGGCTTAGGCAACAAAGAGTCAGACCAGGTATGTAATACCGTATAGCAGGTTATTTTCGTGGGGTGCTAATTTTGGGGTATTTAAGCGGTCCAACTTAAATCGCCCAAATACATTCTGCCAAATTTTATTCTACAGTTTATATATTTAAACAAGTATATGAAATTAATAATATTTTTTTTAATTATTACCTATGGAAATTAATTAATATTAATGATAACGGCTTGGATATCTATCTGTATTGTGCATGTCAAAAGTTTGTATTCAGGCCAAGCTGTGCAGGTGACAAATATTTAAAATTACTGAAAATGCAGGTGCTAATATAAATAACATGTAATTTACTAAATAATTGAGCAGTGGGAATAAAATGTTTTTAAAATCAAAGGATAATTATCCTTCTTTTCTTCAATATACCATGTTGATCGACACTTATTATAAACCAAAACTCACTTCTTTTTAGTAACAAAGGAAATATTTTATTATGTATTTTACGTAATAGCGAAAATAAAAACTGTCAAAATTTTTCATATACATTTTCTCTTTAAAACCGCCAAATTTTACACCCGTCAAAATAACCCGCTATACGGTAGAAGGTTTTTTAAGGAGGGGGACTAATCTTTTAACTATAGACAGGATAATATCTACATTAACAGCTAACAAAGTAGGCCCTGTCAGACTTAGACAACAAAGAGTCAGACCAGGTGTGTAACTTGGGTTTTAAAGGAGGGGCACTAATCTTAACTATAGACATGATAATATCTACATTAGCAGCTTACAGAGTAGGTCCTGTCAGACTTTCAACAAAGAGTCAGACCAGGTGTGTAACTTAAAGGCGGGGGGACTAATCTTAACTATAGACAGATAATATTAAAATAACAGCTTACAGAATTGGTCCTGTCAGGCTTAGACAACAAAGAATCAGACCAGGTGTGTTGCAAAAGGATTTAATGGAAGAGGGGCTAAAAATGAAATTATATGATTTTATTTCCATCTCCAGTGATGTCTTACTTGAATACACTTCTAAAATGTTTAGTTGGTTATTAGTGATATGAAATTATCTGTTTGTTGATATTAGTATATGGAATATTAAATATTTCATAAAAATGTTTGAAATGTGTTTGAATGAATACTTTTAAGTTACGAAATAAAATGATTGGGAGAGTGAACTAATGGGAAACCTTTGATGATTACATGCTTCAATGACTTTGTTTGAATTATTGTTTGTTAAGTTCAGTTATTGGTGGTTTGTATGATTTTCCCTCGATCTACAGAGAATGATAATCTCAGTACATGTATCACCAAACTGGATATTATCATGAAATTATCAGGTTACTGTAAAGTTGTCACTTGTGGGTTGCTATCCTGATGTCATGCTTGGGTACTATTTGTAGAGTTTCAAGCATGATAAGTTGATTAAATGCATTTAAATTAGTGCAATAAAAAATAGATTTGCTGTGCTAAAATAAAATTTCAGTTTATTTCAATTTATTATAGAGTTTTTTCATCATTTTGTGAATTACAGATAAAAGAAATATAGGAAATTTTGTTTTAGATACACTCTTTATCACAGTGTTATACATCAAGCATGCCTCATGCATATACATCAAGCATGCCTCATGCGGGCTCACTTGATACTGGCCATGATAAAGTCTGTATCCAAAACAAAATGTCCTGTATTCTATATCTCTCCACAACTATTCATNTGATGAGTTGAATTGCAAAAGTGGTTTTTCAAATTTGTCGATCAACCACTTCCTGTTTGCCAATACTTTTACTTTTTACTATAAACCAAATTATCTTCATAAGATTTTTAGACCTGTATCAACTTGGAATGATTTGATATTAAGTCTGAAGCTGAAAAATGACATGGTTTGGTAAAAATTCAAGAATTCACTGTATCCAGCAAATTACTGTATCAACACATTTGTGTCAAACAGAATGTGAATCCCCACTTACCTCAATTTTACTTTTGCATAGAATTTCAGGATCGAAATTGCGGGGCCCTTCCGACAACGCCAGTTTTGACATGCTCTAGTTGATATTAGTATATGGAATATTAAATATTTCATAAAAATGTTTGAAATGTGTTTGAATGAATACTTTTAAGTTATGAAATAAAATGATTGGGAGAGTGAACTAATGGGAAACCTTTGATGATTACATGCTTCAATGACTTTGTTTGAATTATTGTTTGTTAAGTTCAATTATTGGTAATTTGTATGATTTTCCCTCGATCTACAGAGAATGATAATCTCAGTACATGTATCACCAAACTGGATATTATCACGAAATTATCAGGTTACTGTAAAGTTGTCACTTGTGGGTTGCTATCCTGATGTCATGTTTGGGTACCATTTGTAGAGTTTCAAGCATGATAAGTTGATTAAATGCATTTAAATTAGTGCAATAAAAAATAGATTTGCTGTGCTAAAATAAAATTTCAGTTTATTTCAATTTATTATAGAGTTTTTTTCATCATTTTGCGAATTACAGATAAAAGAAATATAGGAAATTTTGTTTTAGATACAAACTTTATCACAGTGTTATACATCAAGCATGCCTCATGCGGGCTCACTTGATACTGGCCATGATAAAGTCTGTATCCAAAACAAAATGTCCTATATTCCATATCTCTCCACAACTATTCATTACATGACAACTACATTTCATCAAATCAGTCATAATGATACATAAGGTCTAATTCATCAAAAGTTTATTTTCCTTTGACCTTGCTTTTATATCTGGGTGACTTTAAATACTAGTAGTTAAATATTTGTTAGGTCTATTTCTCATTAACTGTTTATTATATAACAATTATATATTAACTAGAAAAATAATCGTCTTTATAACACAACCCAAAGGAACAGTTAGAGTTTTCATGGGAAAAATTTCAAGCCTTTGACTATTGTTTTCTTTTTACAGAATTGTGTAAAATTCCATATGTCATACATTCTGTGATTGAAGACTGTAGTCATGATTGGTCCACTGATATGGAAGATAAACTGACATATGACAAAGGCTGGATACAGTTACCTACTGGAGTAAATGTTGACAGAGTTCCAAACTATCCATGGAGGTACCGTACATTAATGGAAAATGATGCTGTGCCCTTCAGTGGTGCTTTTGGAATTTATCATGGAGGTGGATATGTGGCTGATTTAATTGGTCAGCATGACCGTGCAACTAAAATTGTTCACGAGTTAGAAGATTTAAAATGGATTGATAAATATTCTAGAGGAATTTTCATAGAGTTTACCATCTACAATCCTAATGTCAATATGTTTTCGAATATATTTATTTCATTTGAGCAGTCAACTACTGGTGAAATTGTTCCAGAATTTTTCTTAAAAACTTTCAAATTATTTTCATACTTGGGAGGTTATGGAATATTTGTAGTAGCATGTGAAATTTTAACACTGATATTTATAGTATATTATTTAGTGCGAGAAATCAGACAAATAAGACAGGAGAAAAAACAGTACTTTAAAAGTTTCTGGAATACGTTAGAGTTGTTTAATCTATGTCTAGCCATAGTCAGTGTAGTGATGTACCTTATGAGGCATGCCATAACAAATGTTACTCTCAGGAATGTGAAGAAATTACGAGGTAAGTTGTCATTATTTTAATAGTATCATCAGGATCATTTTAAAAGATTATTTAATTTCATGACTTTGAATCAGTACATTTTATTTTTGTATGTAGAATGCTACATTCAGTGTGTCTTAGTGACTATAGTGTGCCCATAACCAATTTCACCTCTAAAGGTGAAACTGCATTTGTCTTAGTTTTGAAGACTTATTATTTTCCTTGGTCAAAACTGTTGTGGATTTGAGTAGAAAAAGTATACTTCAAATTTTAGCATTAAAGCTTATTGCCTATTATTAACTGTTCCTTATTTTTCATCAAAAGAAATTATGAAAAAAAGAGCAAAATATGATTTGCATGCCCAAGGTATCCAGCTGTTACTCATTCTGAGTGTCACTTTATTTATAAATAACTTTGATATTCTTATAGAAAATTAATTATATACCCAATAAAATAGAGTTGCGAAGGAAATGCCTTTGTTCCATCCATCAGACACTAAGTCATTATGTAAGTCATGTGCTTGTTACTGTAAATCCCATAAAACTGACCAGTGGATTTCATTTTTGGTAGGATTATTGCTTGTGCTTTGTAGGGATTTCTTGAGATTACTAGTCTTGTGTAGCTTTATATCAAGTTTTCAAGTCGTTCCCAAAAAATTTATGGCTAATACGGTTTCGTGCTTATACCAAGGGCTGTTCCAAAAATAATTGTGTGGGAGGGGTCAGAAGGCACTTTAATAAAAAAAATGATGATTTGAGGTTATATTGTAGACTTCCACTGTAGAAGCACATACAGAAGAAAATGTATGTTTGATCCTTTTAAAAGTGTCTTCCAACCCCCTAAACAATTAATTCTAGAATACCCTATTGAATTATTCTGATGTTGCTTTAGTGTGAAAAATGTAATGATTTTGGAGTCACAATATTCAACAATAGAATCATTACATTTCGTTCTCATTGAATGAGATTATAATCAATTGTATAGCTTTATGTTAGAGGTTAAATGAACTACAGTTATTTCTGGTCTCTATTTTCAGACAAATTTTACAACTTCCAGAGAGTTGCCATGTGGGATGAGGTATTTGGTTACCTATTAGCATTTACTATTTATATCTACATAATCAAACTGCTACATATGTTCAGATTTAACCGAAGAATGTCCATGCTCGCAGGAGTATTACGAAATTGTGCCAGTGAACTTTCTGCATTTTCTTTTGCTTTAGCAGTGTTTATCTCTGGTTATGCTATATGGGGATATGTCATGTTTGGACCTGTATTAAGATCATATAAAAGTTTTATTGAAGCTTTAGAGACATTGCTCACGTTTGCTCTGGGAAAGTATGATTACCGATCATTAGACGAAGCCAACAGAATATTTGGACCATTGTTTTTCTTTGCTTTCTTTTTCACTGTGATGTTCTTATTGATCAATATATTTGTCAGTATACTGAATGAGTCGATAGCGACAATAAAGAAGGATGTTTCTAAACAGAGCAACGAATATGAACTGGTTTCTTTCATGTGGAATAGATTTATATCTTGGACAGGTATCGATTTCAACAGAATTCTACAGGATATTAAACTGAAGTACTTTCTAAGTAAGTATAATAAAAACAAAACAAAAAAAATAAAACAAACAAGAAAACACACACACCTCCAAAAAAAAATTAATTAAAAAACAAAACAAACAAAAAATTACAAAAGACCATAGATAACATACAATGTATTTTATATGTTTAAAATTGAGGTTTGTTTGGTTAGCTTTATGCTCAGATAATCAAAGATTTTGAGGGGCCTTTTTTGCCTGCGAAAAAATTTAAACATCAGGTAATTTTTAAAAAAAAATTAACATTAGGTATATCTTTTGAATGGTAAGTGATAGGGTTTTCATATTAACATTTGTTTTCTTTGTGGTAAGACTTTTCAGTTGGTACAAAAAGTATTTGACATTGTGACATTGACCTACGTATTGACCTGCTTTTCAAAAACTTTTGCTTTTAAAATTACATACTACCTCTTAGGTTATAAAGAATAAGAGGTACAATAGAATGATTCATGTACTGAAGTCATTTTAAAAAATATATAAAGCAAATAAACTGAAGTGTATGAAAAAGTCAAAAGTTGCATACCATTACAAATTACCTGGAATCTTTTCAGAAAAGGGGATTTGATTCAGCTTCCTGGATTTTTATTTGCCCAGTCTGGGTTGTGTCACCTATTTGAAAATTCTGTAAATGTCACTTACCGTGTAAGAAGTTTGAATAAAATGATAAAGCATGTCAAATTTAATGGGTCATTTATTGATGCCTGATACTTTGGATTTATGGTTTTATTTCCATACATTACCTATGAAAATAATTAATGAAGATTAAACGATTAAAATGCATTGGGAATGAACAGTTCTTAATTTTGTAGTATATCTACTGATAAAAATTTTTCAAACTGAATACATTGTCAGGCAACCTTTTTTTATGATAAATTAAATGAAATATTGCTGACGACAATAAACGATTTTCATATTTACGGGATGACTGTCATTTTAGCATATTTTTCAAGAGAGGTTACTCGCTAACAACTGACAACCTGGTTTTTGGCCTAATTATGGAAAGAAAGGTCAGTAAAATATTTTCAATGGAAACTGATAAGATTTTCACTTCGGTAAGTACCCAAATACCTTAAAATAATTTTTCTAAAGACACTCAGCATTGTTATGCTGATCCCAAAAAATTTTAATTGATTCTGCAAATTATCCATTTGTCGCGAAGGCGAGACATAGCGACCATAGATTCCGTCGTCGTTGGCTTCGATGTCGTCGTCAACATTTGGTTAACCCAAATGTTAAACTTTTTTTGAACTTCAATAACTTTCTAAAATCTTGCCCAATAGCAATGAATTTTTGACACAATATTCAGTACACCTCATTATTGAATCCCAAGTATATTTTTGAAAAAAAATTATTCCAATTTTTCCGTATTTTGCCATTTGTTGGACTTCAATTTTTTTAGCTCACCTGGCTATGCCAGGGTGAGCTTTTGCCATCACTTAGCATCCGTCGTCCGTCCGTCCGTCCGTCTGTCGTAAACTTTTTAAAAAATTCTTATCCTCTGAAATTACGGGGCCAATTTAAACCAAACTTGGCTTGGATCACCACCAGGGTATGTAGTTTCAAAATTGTATCCGAGGAGTCTGAAAACCAAACAACATGGCTGCTGTTACTAAAAATAGAACATAGGGGTAAATTGCTGTTTTTGGCAAATAACTCAAAAACCCTTGCAGATATCAAAAATCTTACACGTGGTAAAATTGTTCAGGATGCCAAGATCTATCTGCTCTGCAATTTTGAAGAAAATCGGAAACCCGTCTGAGAGTTATAGCCCTTTTTCCGTAAATTATTCAAAATTTGTTTATATTTTATTTTATTTTTTCAAAAACTGTAACAGATGGAGATGAAGTGTAAATTAAAAAAATGTTCAGCATATCAAGATCTACATACTCTGAAATTTTGAAGAAAATCCAAAGCCTGTGTATGATTTATTGGCTGTTTTTCACCATTTTTTCCCCCCAATGCCATATGGTAAATTGGTTATTTCCCTTTAAATTCTGTTTTCAAATCTTCTTTGGTTAACTTTTCTCTTTTAAGCTTTAGAGAAATTTCCTGCTATCACGTCATTAAGAAAATTATTTCTTCCATAATTTAGAGCAAAAACAGTGTTTTTGTGCAAATTTCTATAATTTTTTGCAAAAATGCTTTCTTAATCTTTACCTTATTTCATGTCATAATGATTTTTCTATATAAATATAATTGTATCCCACAGGGATTTTAGTGTTTAAACGTGTTTAATCGCTACATGCTCTGCGGACATGAATGTTGAAGTAGTTTATCAGCTTCATAGACTGCTTAATGATAATAATTTTATTAAATAAAGCCTTTAGTGAGCCTTGAAAACCTCTGAATGGTTATGAACAGAACTGGGCATTAATGATGCTTATGAGGTGCTGACTATAATATATATATGTAATGTGACTTTAATGCCTAAATGTCATCCAACATTGCCATCTGCGGGGAACTTAATTTATTACTTGACTGTATGGAAAGAGCATACAAAGAATTTTTTATCTGAAACAATTTGGATAGTTGCAATGTATCTTTGATGGTCCCCTTCAAAACAGATGTCCTTCAAGTCTGCACCTTATGCAAATTGGCTACCAATGGGAAACATAGTTTAATATAGGAGTACATTCAAAGATTTTCTTCTTTAAAATCATTTGGCCAGTTGGAAATAAAATTTGGCACATTTACACTTAATTTTCTTTAAAATTGTGTCCTGCAGATCCATCCCTTATCCAAGATGGTATGCAATAGGGAAAATAGTTAATTAAAGTTGGATCATATAACATAAATGTTTATTTACATAGTTTGAAAATGAGACCCTTTAACATATAAGTTTATTTAAAGTTATGTATTGGCCATGGTCCAGGTGAGCGATACAGGCTCTTGAGAGCCTCTTGTTTAAGTTTTTTTAATAAACTTTTTTGTTTACACTATATCTCAACACCAACATGCCATAGGCGGATGATGATTGGTAATTGTTTACATCTTTAGTAGTAACCAACAACCATACCAGAATTATGTCACCTTGACCTATATTTTCTGCATCAATGAATTTTACTAAATTTTCACTTTGGTCCATAATATCAACAAAGTTTAAACAAATTGGAACTTAGGAAATTTATTTTGGAATTGCTTGATGTAGTCTATAGATAAGCAATAAAGTTTCAGGATTTTATTCCAGTTCCAACTTTGGTAAATTTCCTGAAAATGTCGAAGACTTAACAGTTTTTAAATTTTTGCATACAATCAAATATTTTAGCAATTTTTCATTACAGACATAATTCTGAAACTTAAGAATAAAAAATATGGTTCCAATTTTGGTAAATTTCCTGCAACTCTCAAAGACAAGCAGTTTTTTGGAATTCTAGTTAGCAACCATACTTTTTGAAAACAATTTTTTTTCAAAAGTTGTATTTCAAAAATTTGTTATTCCAATTTTGGTAAATTTCCTGAAATTCTCAAAAGACAAGGAATTTATGGGAATTCTTGTTAGCAACAATGCTTTTTGATTGAATTTTAGTGAAAACAAATATTTTCAATGCTTAGATTTCAAAAATTTTGATTCCAATTTTGGTAAATTTCCTGATACTCTCAAACTGAGTCAAAGACAAGCAATTTTTTGAAATTCTTGTTAGCAACCATGCTTTTTGGAAGAATATTGTCAAAACTAATATTGCCAAAGGTAAGATTTCAAAAATTTTTTGGTCCCAATTTTGGTAAATTTCCCGATAATATCAAAGACCAGTTATTTCTTCGAATTTTTAGTAACAATATCTTAATATAGGCCAAATTATAATGAAAGCGAAGTGCGCAGGCGAGACACCAGGTTCCGTGGAACCTTTCTGAATTACAGTGAAACCTGTCTAAACCGAACCCTGACTAAACCGGAAACCTGTCTGAACCAAACACAATGTGAAGACCCTTTCTATTAATCTCTTTATATTTTGAACCTGTGTAAACCGAACACCTGTCTAAACCGAACAAAATCTTCAGTCCCAGAGGGGTTCAGTTTATACAGGTTTCACTGTATTACATTTACAAAGGTCTATATCCAGATTTATGCAAGTTTGGATTGACAACTCTGAAAAGCTTGGTGGAATCATGTTTCATGTTAGTTTTGATGATGATCCAAGGAAAATTATGAAAATATTTTGTTATTACAGGTGATGATGATATAAAAGAAATAGGTGAATCAATGGAGAATATTGAAGATAAATTGGATGATATATTTGTACGGCTTGACAACCTCGCCACAGTATGTACACAGCCTTACCTGGATCAGCCACCATTTGGTGAGAGTAGTGGATTACAGCCGCCAGTGTTCTCACGTCTTTTTGGATCATCTAAAAAGCCATTAACATTCAAACCAGGCAATTCTATTCAACATCCTGTTTTTAAAACTCAGAAATGGTATGCTCCTGGAGCTTCAAACTGCTGATGGATTTTTGTTGTGGTTATATCATATCAGTTTTATAAAGCAATAGACAACGGTTTTGTTATAATGCTGCAGTCATGATTTTGAAATTTACTGCTGAAGGTGTGTTACTTCCAAGATGTTTTGAGTTTATTTTTTAGTTATTTGTCAACTGTAAAAAAAAATAATTTTATAGTACTGACTCACTTTTTTTTAAACTTGAATATATATATACATTCTTCATAGAATTTAGATAAAATTGTGTGATATTCTAAATGTTTCATCAAGGCATTTTTACTGGCATATTTTTGAATATTTATGGATTTCAGATCAATAGAAATTCTAGAGAGGATATGTTCTGTGTCAAATTTTGGAATAAATTTTTATGCCCCTATAAATTGAATGTTTGGGGGTGGGGCTTTGGGCATATAGTTTTTGGTCGTAAAAATTTTTAAATTTGGTACATTTTTAGAATAGCAAGTCATATAGCATTCATATTGTGCATGTATATTCCTAGAGGCAAGACCTTATATGGGACTTTTGAGTCATGTTTATTCCGGAAACATTTTTGTGTGTTATGCAAAAAAAAAAAAATCAAAACATAAATACATTGAGAGGGACTCATTAATTAATCAACAATGTTGAGCTAAGGGTGATTTATATTTAATCCATTTGTAGCACTTCAGGTTAATTGTTTTTCTTCAATTAAAGTTTAGTTAAATAATTGTCATGTAGGATAAATTATAAGTACACTTCAATTTCATAAATAGTTTGTTTTTAGGTGATATATATAAAATTATTTCAATAGGTCTGGTATCCAGTTAACCTTCTTACTGGTATTTGAGGAGATTGTTGCCGCCTTCAATTCCTATCTCTAAAGTCCCTTGTTAAGGGTAAATTTGATATTTCAGATGTGCATTTTTTTTTGGCAAGATTTTTCAGTTGGTACCATATTATTTGACTTCTGGACCTTGACTTTTGCATGTGACTATCTGATAAAACTTCACTATAAATGTGAAATATTTCTTTAGCCATTCCTCATTTGATGCCAAACTTAATAGTCTGATATTGTGTGGTGCAGTGTCCCAATGTCATTGCATCATAACCCTTTACAATGATTTTAAGATTATAAGATTAGAACCAAAAAAAAAATTTTTTTTGGAAAAGTTTATTTTATATATATATAAACAATGCATTCATCTATGAGAAAACTGTTTCTGGATATCTGCAGAATTTGTATCGAAAAGTAAGATCTTTTATATTATTCAGTAAAGTTTCTTAATTTTAAACTTTATCTTTTGGTATATCTTTTGTGGTAGGGGTTTTATATTTCACAGGTGTATTTATTGTGATTTAACTTTTCAATTGACATAAGACAGAATTTGTTTAGCCCAGTGCTCAGATGACTCTGGCTATCCTTTTTAGATCCTATTGGTAATTTGTTCTCTATCAGCTTTTAAACATATTTCAGTTTATGGATTTGCAATTGTTTTGATTTGATCTGCACTCATGAGACATAAGTTGTCGAAATGTGCATATGCAGAATTTAAATTCTCTTTAACTTTGGTATTTTGTTATTTCTCGAAAACTCATAAATTGCTTTTCATCCTGAGAAAGGAATTTGGTTATAATGTAATCCATTATATTGCCAAATAGATACATGTTTCAGAATTAAAGTCTCTAAATACCAGACCACTGAGACCGAACATGAACAACATTTATCATTCGATGATCCCTCAAGATGAGTATTTAAAGCTGTTGATTGTCTTAAAAACCTTGTGATTATTTAAAAAAAGATATATTGGATTGAAAGCTCTGATGTTTTTCAGTGGCGGATCCAGACTTTCTGCTATGAGGGGGCCCGACCCATAATTTTTGAAAAAGGGGGCCCAGACCCCAATTTTCTACAAAACCCTAGGAATTTTAAATATTTTCCAACCTAAGGGGGCCGGGCCACCCCGGCCCCCCTAAATCCGCCACTGTTTTTGTAATGAAAAAGCTAAAGAGAAGTATTTGGAGAGCCTTCAGACAGGTAGTTTGTTCTGTTATTTTTTTATGTTATATATTTGATTATAACATAGATATTGTGAAAAAGATTGCAGTTTTTGAGTTATTTATATAAATTTTCATATTGAAAAAATACAACATTAGATGGACATATATGTAAAGGGCATTAATTGACATTGTGATAAATTTTCTATGTTAAGTTTTAGATCTTACTTTTTATTTAACGATGCACCATTTAGGTGATTAAAGCATTATAAAACAAATTTATTGTGTTTTATTTTTCAAGACTATACCATATATGCACCTTATTATGAGCACATAATTTGACACATGTTGGTCTGCTGTGTTTATCACTTTGTTGACAAGGTTTTCCTACTGGGTAATACATGTGTTTCGAGGAGTAACCTCTCATCTCATTGTAAGGACAATATATAGATTTGGTTAGTTTTAGGCACATTGGATCCTGCAATCTTCCCAGGAATTATTTTCCTTTGAAGTTGGAAATTAGTAGATTGTTGTCCTTTTGTTTGAATGGAATTACACAAATACTTGCATGTTGCAAGGATACAATATATAGATGTGCATATTATTGAAAATTTATTTCTCTGCAATTGTTCAGGAGTTATGGTCCTTAGGCATAGAAATCAGTAATTCTTTTATCCTTATCTTTTCAAGTGAAACAACTCTTTAAATCCTTTCAAATGGATGAATGGATGAATGATATTTATGAATTGCTACTTCAGTGCTGATCTCTTATTCATAATAGCTGCCAGAGGTGAACATAGATTAACATAATCCCCGGAGGATTTAAACTTAACATGGCATGAACATGTTTCTGAGGTGGTGACCAAGAGTTATTACTCTTTTTAGCTCACCTGGCTAATGCCAGGGTGAGCTTTTGCAATGACTTTGCGTCCGTCGTCTGTCCGTCCGTCCGTCCGGCGTAAACTTTTCATTCAAAGATCTTCTCCTCTGAAACTACTGGGCCAAATGGAACCAAACTTGGCCACAATAGTCCTTGGGTGGTCCCCTACAAAAAAGGTGTTTTTCAGGTCCGTGCAATATCCAAGATGGCCGCCAGCGGGAAACATAGTTTTAACATTGGACCCAATGGGAAAAACACATTCAAAGATCTTCTTCTTTGAAACTATTACGCCAATTTGCACCAAACCTGGCCACAATAGTCCTTAGATGGTCCCTTACAAAAAGGTGTTTTTCAGGTCTGTGCGATATCCAAGATGGCCACCAGCGGGAAACATAGTTTTAACATTGGACCCTATGGGAAAACACATTCAAAGATCTTCTTCTCTGAAACCATTAAGCCAATTGGCACCAAACTTGGCCAAAATAGTCCTTTGATGGTCCCTTACAAAAAAGGTGTTTTTCAGGTCTGTGCGATATCCAAGATGGCCGCCAGCGGGAAACATAGTTTTAACATAGGACCCTATCAGGAAAACACATTCAAAGATCTTCTTCTCTGAAACTACTGAGCCAATTGGCACCAAACTTGGCCACAATAGTCCTTTGGTGGTCCCTTACAAAAAAGGTGTTTTTCAGGTCTGTGCGATATCCAAGATGGCCGCTAGTTGGAAACAGTTTTAACATTGGACCCTATGGGAAAACACATTCAAAGATCTTCTCTGAAACTACTGAGCCAATTGGCACCAAAATTGGCCACAATAGTCCTTTGGTGCTCCCTTACAAAAAAGATGTTTTTCAGGTCTGTGCGATATCCAAGATGGCCGCCAGCGGGAAACATAGTTTTAATATTGAACCCTATGGGAAAACACATTCAAAGATCTTCTTCTCTGAAACTAATCAGCCAATTGGCACCAAACTTGGCAACAATAGTCCTTTTGTGGTCCCTTACAAAAAAAGGTGTTTTTCAGGTCTGTGTGATATCCAAGATGGCTGCCAGCGGGAAACATAGTTTTAACATTGGACCCTATGGGAAAACACATTCAAAGATCTTCTTCTCTAAAACTAATGAGCCAATTGGCACCAAACTTGGCAACAATTGTCCTTTGGTGGTTCCTTACAAAAAAGGTGTTTTTCAGGCCTGTGCGATATCCAAGATGGCCGCCAGCGGGAAACATAGTTTTAACATTGGACTCTATGGGAAAACACATTCAAAGATCTTCTTCTTTGAAACTACTGAGCCAATTGGCACCAAACTTGGCCACAATAGTCCTTTGGTGGTCCCTTACAAAAAAGGGTATTTTTCAGGCCTGTGCGATATCCAAGATGGCCGCCAGCGGGAAACATTGTTTTAACATTGGACCCTATGGGAAAACACATTCAAAGATCTTCTTCTCTGAAACTAATGAGCCAATTGGCACCAAACTTGGCCACAATAGTCTTTTGGTGGTCCCTTACAAAAAATGTGTATTTCCAGTCTGCGATATCCAAGATGGCTGCCAGCGGGAAACATAGTTTTAACATTGGACCTATGGGAAAACACAATCAAAGATCTTCTTCTCTGAAACTACTGAGCCAATTGGCACCAAACTTGGCCACAATAATCTTTATGTGGACCCCTGAAAAGAATTTTTTTTCAGGTTCCCACTGCCAGCAGGGAACATAGTTTAACATTGGACCAGTTTAACATTGGACCCCATGAGGAACACTTACAGCAGTCTTCTCCCCTTAAACTAATTGGGCATATTGGAACTATAGTTTAATTATATACATGTATATTGGCTCTTTAACATAAAATGTTCATGTTAATCAAGGACCAGGTGAGCGATACAGGCTCTTGAGAGCCTCTTGTTTCCCATTTCATATTCTCAAATGACCATCAGCTTGGAATTACGTTATACACAGGATCCTTTAAAAGCAAAACTCAGATTCTTCAGAACCCTTATTATACCCCCGCTCCGTCGGAGTGGGGGTATACTGTTTTACCCTTGTCCGTCTGTCTGTCTGTCCGTCCGTCCGTCTGTCAGTCTGTCCGTCCGTCCCTCCGTCCGGAACATCTTTCATCAAGGATTTCTCAGCTTGTGTACGTAGTAATGATTTGATATTTGGTATGAAGCTTTAGTATGATGAGTTGTATCGTGTCTCCCCATTTCAAGTCTGTAACTCATCTACTTCCTGTTTGACGATAACTTTAATTTTTCCCCGTTATAGCTATATATTGAAATTTTTCGTCAAGGATTTCTCAGCTTGTGTACGTAGTAATGATTTGATATTTTGTCTGAAGCTTTAGAATGATGAGTTGTATCGTGTCTCCCCATTTCAAGTCTGTAACTCATCTACTTCCTGTTTGACGATAACTTTGATTTTTTTTTTATTTAAGCTAAACATTGAAATTTTTCATCAAGGATTTCTCAGCTTGTGTATGTAGTAATGATTTGATATTTGGTCTGAATTTGCTTAAAAATGATGAGTTGTACCGTGTCTCCGATTTTCAAGTCCGTAACTCATCTACTTCCTCTCTGACGATAACTTTGATTTTTTCCCCTTTAAAGCCTTATACTGAAATTTTTCGTCAAGGATCTCTTGGTTTATGTATGTAGTAACTATTTGATGTTTGGTTTGAAGCTTCAGTATGAAAAGTTCTATCGGGTCTTCCTTTTTCAAGTCCATAACTCATCTACTTCCTGTTTGACGGTAACTTTATGTATCACTGCAACTATGCCAATGCTTGTATTGTGTCCACACTTGTACTGTGTCAACGCTTGTATAATGTCTACACATACTTAACTTAGCATTGCCATATTGATTCAGGGTTCAATGAGCGGGGGTATAACTGGCTGCCATTCGGCGACAGCTCTTGTTTGAATTAAAAACAAAAAATGACACAATGTCCATTATGAGATGCTAACAAATTGTTGAAATTTTGCACCAATCTGTCTTCTTAGTTGACTGACAGCAGGTTACTTATTCAAGCATTTTTGCTCACCTTGCCTAAAAGGCTGCTGTTACTAATATAAAAATAGCACATAGAGGTAAATTGCTGTTTTTTGCAAATAATTCAAACACCATTACAGATATCAAAAATCTGACGAGGTAAAAGTGATCAGCATGACATGATCTACCTGCCCTGCAATTTTGAAGAAAATCCGAAAACCTGTCATAGAGTTATTGCCCTTTTTGTGAGAAATTTTCAAAATTATAATATTTTTTATAAAAAAACTGTAACAGATAGAGGTTAACTTTGAATTGCAAAAATGCTCAGCATATCAAGATCTACCCACCTAGAATTTTTGAAGAAAATCTGAATACGTATAGAGAAGTTATTGCCCTTTATTCGTCATTTTTTCCTAACTTTATACATTTTGCCTTGTATTTCAACAAAGATGTGAGATAGAGGTTAAGATCTAAAGCAAAAATGTTAAGTATCAAGAACTACATTTTATCTTCATGATGGAAGTTTTCGACCTCATCCAAGATGGCTGCCAGCGGGGAACTTCGTTTAACATTAGACCCTTTAAGAAAACACATTCAAAGATCTTCTCCTCTCAGACTACTTGGCCAATTGGAACCATACATGGTCACAACGACCTTACTTGGTCCACTTTAAAAAATATGTTCGGCAAGTTCCCATCAGATCCAAGATGGCCGCCAGTGGATAACATAGTTTAACATTGGACCCTTTGGGAAAACATATTCAAAGATCTTCTCCTCTGAGACTACTTGGCCAATTGGAATCATACTTGGTCACAACTGTCCTTAGTTGGTACCCTTTGAAAATGTGTCCGGCAAGTCCCCATCAGATCCAAGATGGCCGCCAGTTGACAACATAGGTTAACACTGGACATCATGGGAAAACACATTCATTAGTTAAATACAAGATTGTATGGTACTCTTCAGGAAGTTCTTTCTCAGTTGAAACCCAAGTTTGATGAATAATCATTGGATGCGTCTTTACATTAGAATTGTATCTGCCTACCCATCTGTCCACCTAGCTTGCAGCCACATCTGAATATAGGATCTTATATAAAAATTTCTTCTTGATTTTCTTTCTTAAACTTTGATTGAATAGTTCCTGAAAAGTCTTTTTTAGCTCTGCGGGTCGATTGTCAGGAGAGCTATTGTCATTCCGGCGTCGGTGTCAGCAAAACTTAATCTTGCTTGTGGAATGGAGACCTTAACAGCTAGGATATTGATATTTTGTATATGCCTTCTTGCTTCCATATGGTGAAAGTTTTCTGTCGGTGACATCATTCTTTGGATTCGCCGAAACTCCTATATTTGTGGACATTATGACCATGAACTTGCCCGGAGGGCAATATTAATAAATTTAAACTTTTGCTTCTACAAGATGGACATTTATTTGTAGGGTGTTCGATTTTGGTATATGACTTTCTTATGATGATAGCTTTCAGACGGCACTATACTTTTAGACGTTTTGAGCTTGACGTTCCACTTAGGGTATTTTTTTAAAAACTTGAACCTTGCTTGCAGAAGGTAGACGTTTTTTGGTAAGGTGGTTATATTTGGATTGTGACTTCGTTATGATGAGAGCTTTCTGGCGGCATTATATTTGTTGAAGGAATTTTGACCTTGACCTTGCTCTGAGGGCAATTAAAAAAACTTTAACCTTACTTGCAGAAGGTAGACTTGTAGTTTTAGGATTTATAGAAATTTACCGTTTTATCAAAATTCTAACCCTTAAGAAATACTACGGCATCATTCCCTGTATGGCACTCAATGGATGTCCTTAGTACTGGATTTGGCTTCCTATTTCGATATTTTTGGTAATGAGTACTTCTTGGTTTACAATTTTTTGATTATGGCTTTCCATATTATTTGATTTTAATGCTGCTGATGAGAGGTTACTCCTTGAAACACGTGTACAGCATAACTAAATTTACTGTTCATTTTTGCAACTTTGGTATTTTTNTTTGAATCAGAGCAGATTTTCCTTGCCATCATGTGGCAAAATAAACAACAGTTATTTTAGAAATTTCAAATACAGGGTACACATCTCTGCATTACATAGAAAAAGTTGCAATTCATCCATGTTGATATCCTCATCTATCCTATTTTCGACCTACAAAGCATCGATTGTGACATCATTTTTTTTGGTTGAAATAGCACGTTTCGGTCAAATACTGAAGTGGGTCGAAAATAAGATGTTTGACGATATATTTCATAGTGTATATATATATATATGTACAGGTCATTAAAGCAGCAGGAGAAATAGACTAATAAAATATGCAGCATTTGTCTCATCACCTATAGAACTTCAATCATCTTAAAAGTAAATGGAATTTAAGGGTAAAGATTTCCTTGTCATTACGCAGCAATCTCACACACTAGAAAAAAAAATACAATAATAATATTTGTTTTTCAAAATTCTCTGCAATAACTACATGAACTGAATAGAGAAACTGAGGAAAAGTAAAAGGCTAACAGCTTAATAAAATCATTAAATAAAAACAATTTTTCGACTGATGAGAAATATAATCTTTTTAAGATAATTATCATTGCTGTATTACTCGCTGCATTGCTACGGAAACCTGACATTGAAGAAGAGACTGACCTTGATCCAGATGTCTCAAATAAAGTTCAGCATGATGAAGAACTGCTACATACAAAACCTAGAAAGAGTAAGTTTTGCTTTTGTTGTATCTTCAAACAAAAGTAGTCATTGTCATATACATATATGTATAATACGAAACCTATTAAAAATCCATGGAAAATATATACAGTCTTTATGTTTGTATGATAAAATGGCAACTTCAGTTTGATTCATTTAATAATCAAAGGATTGAATTTGACACATTTTTTCTTGTTTGGTTATTTTAAA
>MJUU01023328.1:0-10799 GCA_002080025.1 Modiolus philippinarum
ATCATACCAATATACGACCTCAAAAATTTTTTTGCGGTCGTATAAAAACACTAGAGGCTCACATGAGCCTGTATCGCTCCCCTGGTCACTGGTTTTATTCATTGTCACTTATAGACCGACCACCCATTCATACTATAAATCAGTTCAGCAGATGTTACATTTTCATTCTTGGATGAGGTACAAACTAAAAATCACAAACTTTAGAAGGGATCACCCAAAGACAATTGTAACCATGTTTGGTTCCAATTGGCTCAGTAGGTTCAGAGGAGAAGACATTTGAATGCATTTCCCATTGAGTCCCTATGTTAAACTATGTTCCACCCTGGCGGCTATCTTGGATGAAGTAAGAACATAAAAATTACAAACTTTAAAGGGGACCATCCAAGGACTATTGTGACCAAGTTTGGTTCAATTTGGCTTGGTAGTTTCAGAGGAGAAGATCTTTGGATGCATTTCCCATATGGTCCCTATATTAAACTATGTTCCCTGCTGGCCACCATCTTGAATGAGGTATGAACATAAAAATCACAAACTTTGAAGGAAAACATCTAAAGACTATTGTAACCAAGTTTGGTTCCAATTGGCTCAATGGGTTCAGAGGAGAAGACATTTGAATGCATTTCCCATAGGGTTGCTACGTTAAACTGTGCTCCATGCTGGCAGACATCTTGGATGAGGTACAAACGCAAAAATCACAAACTTTAAAGGGGACCACCCAAGGACTATTGTGACAAAATTTGGTCCAAATTGGCTCAGTGGTTTCAGAGGAGAAGATCTTTGAATGCATTTCCCATAGGGTCCTATGTTAAACTATCTTCCCCGCTGGTGGCCATCTTGGATGAGATGCGAACCTGCTGGACATATGTAGAAATTTAGTTCTGGAAATCCTCAACACTTTTGCAATTCACATTTAACCTTTATCTCAAACAGTTTTTGAAATAGGAGTAAAAACGTTCAAAAATTGTGAAAATTGAAAAGAAAAAGCGGCAATAACTCCTTTGTGGGTTGTCAGATTTTCTTCAAAATTGCAGGACATGTAGATCTTACTATG
This sequence comes from Modiolus philippinarum, assembly GCA_002080025.1. Taxonomy (NCBI): domain Eukaryota; kingdom Metazoa; phylum Mollusca; class Bivalvia; order Mytilida; family Modiolidae; genus Modiolus; species Modiolus philippinarum. Next base: position 1,052 of record MJUU01023328.1, read on the forward strand.
CTGACCATTTTTGTTATACAAACTTCACTTCTATCTTCTATCAATTTCAATATATAAGACCAGAAGTAACGAAAAACTGAAAATTTTACGGAAAAGGGACAATAACTCCAAGACAGGTAAACGGATATTCTCCAAAATTGCAGGGCAGGTAGATCTCATCATGCTGATCATTTTTACTCCGTCAGAATTTTGATATCTGTAATGGTTTTCGAGTAATTTGCAAAAAACAGCAATTTACCCCCTATGTTCTATTTTTAGTAACAGCAGCCATGTTGTTTGGTCTACTGACATAAAAATCACAAACTTGAAAGAGCATACCCTTGTGACGATTCAGGCCAAGTTTGATTAGTATTGGCCCAGTAGTTTCAGAGGAAAAGATCTTTGAATAAAAGTTAATGGAGGGACGGACGACGGCAAAAGCTCACATGGCCTTTGGCCAGGTGAGCTAATGAGTAACTTTATCTGAATGGATTAAAAATATATATAGAATATTGGTAATTTTGAAGGTCGAGACAGAAAAAAATCACTGTATCCTGGCAAGTCCGATGGGATGAGCTGTGATACTAGTGAAATTTTCTGTCGAGACCTTCAAAACTTCCATTATTGTTTTTATTGGCAATGTCATCAGAGTCATGACGTCATATTTGTTACATCATTGCCTGGTATTTTCTTGTATCAGGTCAGTACGGAGATACTGACAATATCAGTCAGTAAGATCAAAGAGAAAAATGTACATATTGCTGATAATTACATATTAAATGTTACAACAATTCCCTAAATGAAACATCACTATTTCTGTAAGTAGTATTGTTGATTATTGTCAACTGCTGTTAAAGTGAAACTAACACCTAGGAAATAGACCACAAGTAAATTGAATGAAATTATATGAACATGTTTAACTCTTTGTCCACCAGAGCTTTTTTCTAGAAAGTCGTATTTTCATTTCTTTGCAAATTTATGCAAATTATATGCAAATGAGATGAGGCAGAATTAAGTTGATGCTGACAGGAAATAAGTTCAAGTATTAGGATTTGGGGGAGGACGGCATGGGATGCAAATTGGGGTGGGGTGGAGGGGGCGGGCAGAGGGCAACAGGCCACACCCTCCTGAAAATGCTGTTTTTTGACGTTTTTTTCGTACTAAAGTCGTCCCAGAGAACCGGAAGTGGTGCCAAACCGGCTTTTCTTCGTGCCAGTAGCTATGCCTGTAACACCACTTTCATTTCTGAATCTTTGACATAAATAGCGTAAGAATTGCTCATGACAGAGAAATATATGGAAAGCTGGTAGTGTCAAAATCACTCAATTTCCGTATTTTCCACTGAATTTAGGCGCAGTTTCTTTCTGGGGGTGATTGTTCCTAAAATCGTAATATGTCTGTTTTTCTCAATCATCTTTCTACATTATTCAACCACAGTTCGAGCATTTTCACCTTCTTTTCTCAAGCGGAATTATCTTTGAAGTTGCCTACCCTCCCTTAAATTTGACGATTTTTTGGATTTTCTGTTTCTGGAGCTCTTTTAACAGCTGTTATTACTACAAAAGTGGTCTTAAAAACTACTACACATAACTGCTGTAGACATTTGCCATTAGGCTACAGGACACGCACAAAAAGTTTGCAATTGAAATATATGGAGGGCCATGGTGCACATCAATACAGTCTTAGGTAGTATAGTGGATATATACGTCACTGGTGGATAAAGTGTTAATGATATCTGTAAATGATTGAATAAAGTTCTTTCCCTTATTATTAGCAAATTTAAACACCTCCTGATAGATTAGTTATCCAAATAATAAACAACATGTGTGTAAATTGATCTCAGTTGACAATTAGTCAATCATGTAAAAGTCTCGTGTCAGTTTCTAGAGATAGCACAACCTGATGTTGATGAAACTAACACCTGCATCATTGTTTAATGAAACAGTTTTTGCATTTTTATGACTTAAGATAACTCTATTTATTGATAATGACATTTTTATCAAAAATATTATACTCAACATCCCTTTCAATGAATGGTGCAATGATACACATAGCAACGATGATAGCAACAAAATGGTGGCATATTTGTGACAAGAGACTATGAAGATTGCTTTACTTCGAATAAATTGAGTAGGAATTAGAGAAACAATCTCTAACATTGTTTTCCAGTTTATTACGATAATTTCTCACATTTTCACATTTTAAGGTTCTCGGTAAACCTCAAACTTTAAAAAATGTGAAAATTTAACTATCTTGATGTAAGAATATACATAATAAACTGGAAACAAAGTTGGTGACTTTATATATTGTTTTTCATTGTATGTATCTTCTAAATTGAGAGAAATAGGAAAAACGGAGTGATTGTTGAAGTCATACAATCAAAATATCAATACAAAGAAGGCTGTCATCTTGGACTTGAATTGGTATCTTAAATGCTTTATATACTGCTGGTAGAGGTATTAACTTTATCTTTATACGTACCCCTTTATATATGCTAAAAATAACCAAATTGCAGTATAATCTATTTTAATTGACAAAAACAATTCACCTCAAGTGCTATTAAAAATCTTTTCATTCCTTTGCTCATTCTTAAATGTCCCATCTTCTCAAGTCAAGTGTTTAAGGTCTATGCCCTTCTCACTAACACTTGAAAAATTTGGCTAATATTTTCTTGGCTGCTAATCTCTTCTACACCAGAATCACATTGATGAGCTTATAAAATCAATTAAAATTGGTTAAGATGGATTTTCATTGATCTGTCTTTTTGCATTTGATCAAGAGAAGTAGCTTTGGAAATATAAATGATGTCTGTCTCAATTTCAGCGTTTCATTTAGTTGCTTATATGTATAGGAAAGCATCCCAGGAAATAAGCCAATTCAGTCAAGGGTTTGTGGGGAAGGACATAAACCTCAAACACATCATCACACAACTTAAGAAGAACCAAATGTCCAAAAGTCAGCTAAATCTTTCAATTTTTCTGTGTAATAAAAGTTCAAGGTGCGCAAGATAACTCAAAAAGTACTTAGATCATGGATAGTTATGCAAACAGATAAAACTCATCTAATGCCATTCCTACAAAAACTTAAAAGATAAATCTAGCAGGGAATCTTACAGGAAGGGTTTCCCTATAGGTACAAAAATCCACAATTCAGGGATCACAAATTTAACAATTTTTCAACTGCAACACATGATAAAATTACCTAATCCATCATCAACTGGATTTGTCAGATCAGGGGAGGTAATTTCAAGTCCCGACAGATCAAATTCTTCATCATCTAAGCTGTATTCTTCATCATGTTTATTTGAATGACTAGAACCTGGAATTAAAACAGATATAAAGACTGAATCACAATAATTATCTGAGGAACTATAAAAATTTCTTGCATAAATACACATGGGTAGGGATACAGGCACAAATACTACAAGTTAATTAAGTCTTAGTAATAATGATGATAAACAATAAGAATTACGCCATAAAATCAAGACAAATCTATTTTACATGTGCATTCTTACTGTTTTTATTTTCATTGCATTTTATATCCCAGGCAGTTATAATCAATGGAATCAATGGATGTTGTGATACCGGGAAAATTCATGCACAGAGAACAATTTTTGAACATGTGTAAAATGTGACTTTTCCTGCAAGTTGCCTGATAGTGTAGCAGCGACACCAATCAGGAAAAGCAGGCTAGTGAACTAGAAGTGTGTTTTTGATACAAAAACGAATGTCTTCTCCCCGTATGTAATGTTCTTTGAGTGATAAAACACAAGTAAGTTTTATGTTGCCACTGGGTGGCCGATCATTTCAGATAGACAATATGCACAACTAAGCATTTTGGTCAACAATCCTGTGAAGTATAGATGAGATCCTTTAAAAGATATAGGAGAATTAGCGTCCACAAACTCAATTTTGCAAAATTCCAAGTCAAAAAGGGGCATAACTCCAACAAAAATTAGCCATTCAATCCTGCGAGACGATATGCACAACTACGCATGATGGTCAACAATCCTGTGAACTTTAGTTGAAATCCAATGAAAGGTGTAGGAGAATTGGCGTCCACAAACTTATTTTTGCAAAATTCTAAGTCAAAAAGAGGTAACTCCCACAAAAATTAGCTGATCAATACGGCGAGACGATATGCACAACTAGGCATGATGGTCAGCAATCTTGTGAAGTTTGGATGAAATCCGATGAAAGATGTAGGAGAATTGGCATCCACAAAATTATTTTTGCAAAATTCTAAGTCAAAAAGGGCATAACTCCCACAAGAATTAGCTGATCAATATGGCGAAACGATATGCACAACTAGGCATGATGGTCAACAATCCTGTGAAGTTTGGTTGAAATCTGATGAAAGATGTAGGAGAATTGGCGTCCACAAACTTAATTTTGCAAAATTCTAAGTCAAAAAGGGGCATAACTCATAAAATTATTTTTGCAAAATTCTAAGTCAAAGAGGGGCAAAACTCCCACAAAAATTAGCTGATCAATACGGTGAGACAAAATGCACAACTAGGCATGATGGTCAACAATCCTGTGAAGTTTGGTTGAAATCCGATGAAAGGTGTAGGAGAATTGGTGTCCGCAAACTTAATTTTGCAAAATTCTTAGTCAAAAAAGGGGCATTACTCCCACAAAAATTAGCTGAACAATCCATCGAGATGATATGCACAACTAGGTATGATGGTCAACAATCCAGTGAAGTTTGGTTGAAATCCGATGAAAGGTGTGGGAGAATTGGCGTCCACACTTAATTTTGAAAAATTCTAAGTAAAAAGGGGCATAACTCCAACAAAAATTAGTCAACAATCCTGTGAAGTTTGGATGAAAGACTTAGGAGAATTGGCGTCCACAAACTTTGTGACTGACGGACGGACGGACTGACAACAGATGGAAAAGACAAAAACAATATGTCTCCCCCTTAAGAGGGGGGGGGGGAGACATAATTCCATTTTCATCATTTAACATGAAATAAAAATGGCTGAGTTTTAGATCTTGCTGAGAAGAGATCTAAATATGTTTTTACCATATGGTCCAATATCAAGGTATCCCCCCACTGCAGTCATCTTCAATGAGGTACACAAATGCCAGTCACCACCAAAGGTCTATATTATCAAGTTGCATCTTATCAGAAAACTTTGGAAATTGTTCCCCAGTGTCCATTTTTAAAATGCTTAATGCTGGCAGCTATCTTAGAAAGCACTCTGACCTGTGTGGCACATTTAAAAACATTGAAAGCAGCCATAGCCTGCTAAGCTCACCTCCTTGCACAGCATTGTCACTTAACCAAGACAATCATGCATAAAATGTAGTTCACATATAGCATCCGAGGCATGCATTGTTGTTGTCATACCAAAATGCATCATACACACCAATATGGTTAATGTGGGACATGTAAGTAAGGGGGAATGGACTTTTAACTATTCTACCTAACCAAGTCGCTCATGCTTAAAATGTAGTTCACAGACAGCAACTGAAGCATGCATTACTGTTTTTGTCCTAAATGTGTCAGACATACCAATATGGTTGATGTGGGACATTTCAGTGACCCAAAATGGGCTTTAACCATTCAACCTAACAGAGTCGATCATGCATAAAATGTAGGTCTCAGACAGCATTGGAAGCATGCACTGTTTTTGTCATCCAGAAATACATCATACATAATATATTTAATGTAGGACATGTCAGTAACTGGGAATGGACTTTAACCAGGCTCATGCATAAATTGTATCTGAAGTATGCATTGTTGTTCTTGTCCCAAAAATGCATCATAATTACCAATATTGTGATGTGGGATGTGTTAGTAACCAAGAATGGATTTAACAATTCTACCTTACACTGAAGTTGATCATGCATAAAATATAGGTCAAAGACAGCATCCAAAACATTCATTGTTGTTGTCATCCCAAAATGCAACATACAAACCAATATGGTTGATGTGGGCCATGACAGTAAATGGGAGTATAGACTTAAACCATTCTTCCTAATCATATGCGGGGGCGGACGCTTATGCCCAGGGTATCATATAAGCTTCCCTTATTTCATCAGGTGAGCTAAAAAAGATAAATTTGGGTTCCATTCTGGCAAGCAAAATTTGAAGGAGATCTTTAAATGTGTTCTCCTAGAATCCAATGTTAACTATGTTTTCTGCTGATGCCAGATGGCCATCCTCATGTCTGGTTCCAATTGGCATTGCAGTTACACAAGAGATCTTTGAATGTGTTTTCCCATAGAGTCCAATGATAAATTATCTTCTTTAAACAGGCAGACCTGAAGAACATTTTTTCAAAAGGTGACCACACAAGGACCATAGTGATCTGGTTTGGTTCAAATTGACAGGGTATTTTCACAGACCTTTTAAAGTTCCCCCATAGGGTCAAATGCTAATCTATACTCAGCAACAGAAGAAATACACCACTTCTTTTGTTGTTTTGCTCTCTAGATATTTTAGAAATATTTCCCTTTTTATGAATTTATTAAATTTCAAATGTCCAGAACAAGCTAGTCGATTTTTGTCCAGAAAATTCTCATTTTAAAGTCAAAGTAATAGTTTCTACTGAATGTGTAAAAAAAAAAACAAAAGACAAATAATTGCTGTTCTAGGAATGGGCTTGTTTGGAAGTTGTATTGTCTACAGTTACAAAAACAGTATTTTTTACCTTATAGGAAGAAGGACAAAAGGTTCCAAATGTATCATTTTTGCAATTTTTGGTAAAAAAAATTTTTATTAGAAGAATTGAGATTTCAAAAATATTTCAATTTTTTAGAATTTTGTCTCCGTGAAAAAGTTAAATGTTACAGTAAGTATTTGGATAGATATTTGCCTTTGAATTTATGGTACAAAAGAATAAACGTTAGTGGTGCATTTCTTTTGTTGTTCAGTATATGTTCCCAGGTGGCAGCAATCTTGGTTAAAATGACCTGAAATCCACTTTTTTAGAGGGCAACCTCCAAAAGACTGCTGTGGCCCAGTTTATTTAAAATTTACCAAGTACTTTCAGACAAGAAGATCTTTAAAAGTGAACAACTTTTCTACTTGAGACGATGCGAGGACAATTAAGGCCTATTTTGGTTCTAATTGGCTCAGTAGTTTCAGAGAAGAAGATCCCTAACTTTGTTTTCCATTTGATCCAATCTTAAATTATGTCCCCCCACCCCACCTTGGATAATGGTATCATTTTACTGGAGTCCAACCAAAGACCATTGTTGTCAAGATTTGTTCAATCTTTGTGTTGGTTCCAGTTGGCCCAGCAGTTTCAGAGGAGATCTTTAAAATGTTCCCTTAGGGTCCAATATTCAACTATAAGTTCCCACTGGCCGTCATCTTTGATAAATGAGCAAACCTAAAAAACAATTTTTTGACAGGGGATCTGATCATGCACTCAAGGACTAAGTTTCCGCTAGATACTTTAAGGTGGTTCAGGTGTCCAAAACTGGGCATCCAACTCACGCATCTGTTGAAAATTTAAATTTAATATTAAAATATTTGTAAAAATTATTTTAAATCTATTATTGTTTAGAAATAAAATGATATGAGCAACATATAGGTTGCCAGCTTACAGAATACCTCACTTTTTGAAAAACTCTTATTTTGATAAAGGGAGATAATTCTAAAGAAAAGTAAGGGCATAATCACATTTTCATGATTTTGTCAAAAATATGATCGGTGACCCCTATTTTTTATTTGACATTTCCAAAGAAATTTCTGAAACATACTTTATACTACATTTTCACCAAAATCTATCATTTTATTCATATAAACATTGCTAAAATTGTATTTTTGTCCTTATATGGACTATATCAAAAAGGTCAAAATCTTGCTACCAGTATTTTCTGAAGCTTCTTCCGGAAAAACATCGGTGACCTATTTATTTTTTACTCAAATTTTGAAGCGAATTAAGGCCACCAATTTTTTATTTTCTGTTTTAGTGGAGAGCCTACCCCACTTTTCAGAAAGTCAAATAAAAATACAAGAGTGGACCCTAAATGATGTCTCACCCGTCCCTAATTGTTCGCAAAATTGATGTGAAAACTCAAACTGACTTAATCAGAAAAACATAACATGTTCGCTAGACCATGGAATTAGGGTAATTGACAAAAGCAATATAGCAGACTGTCATGTACCACCCATACCAAAATGCCAAATGACCTACCACTAATAGATACTGAAAAACATATTCACCAGACCTTGAAAATGAGGTCAAGGTCAAGTAAAATAGCAGGCTGTCATGATCAATCTAAGACAAACCCAATTATCAAATATTATTGATCTTACATTAATAGATACTATGAAACTTAACATGATCACTGGACCATGAAATTGAGGACAAAGACATAAATCTTAAGGAAGTCAGTCATGTACTACTCAAGACCAACCCACATACCAAATATCATTGACCTACCACTAATGGATACTGGGAAACTGAACATGATCACTGGACCATGAAATTGAGGTCAGAACGTCATGTACTTCTTGAGACCAACCAACATACCAAATATCATTGACGAACCATGAATAGTTACTGAGAAACTGATCTTATGAGAAAAACTTAACATGTTCATTGGACCATGAAATTGAGGTCACATACAAAAACCATATAGCAGACTGTCATGTACTGCCCAAGACCAACTTATATACCATATATCATTGACCTACCACTTATAGTTACTGAGAAAATGACCTAATTACATAAACTTTACATGTTCACTAGATCATGATATTGAGGTCAAGGACAAAAGCCATATGGCAGACTGTCATGTACTACCCTAGACCAATCTATATACTAAATATCATTGACCTACCACATATAGTTACTTAGAAAATGACCTAATTACATAAACTTAACATGCTCACTAGACCTTGAAACTGAGGTCAAGGAAAAAAGCCATATGACAGACTGTCATGTGCTACCCAAGCCCAACCTATATATAGTTATTAAGGAAACGACCTAATCACAAAAACTTGACATGCTCAATAGACCGTGAAGTTGAGGTTAATGACAAAAGCCATATGACAGACTATCATGTACTACCTAAGACAAACCTATATACCATATATCATTGACCTACCACTAATACTTGCTGAGAAACTTAACTATCCACAAAAACTTAACATGTTCATTGGACCGTGAAATTGAGGTCACAGACAAAAACCATATGGCAGACTGTCATGTACTACTCAAGACCAAGCTATATACCAAATATCACTGACCTACCACTTATAGTTACTGAGAAAATGACCTAATAAAACCAGAGGCTCCCAGGAGCCTGTATCGCTCATCTGGGTTTCAGTTGCCACAATCAAGGTAACATTGTAAGTTATACAGTTGATCTTCAGTTTCTCAAACTTTCGTAGCTCAAACACCTCCTATATCTTTAGCTGTTTTTTAAGTCTGATCATGTTTTACTATATTTCTTTATTGGGCTTTTTTGACAAAAAAGTTCTTGCTAAGGACCACTTTCGACACCAGTTTTGAAGTTGAGATGTCATTTTGTTATTGGCAGTCAACAAACATTTTTCAACATCGGTTTTGAAGTCGCAACATCTATATCTACTTGGAAATCAAATTTCATTTAAATCGGACAATGTAGAATTATCCAGCCTTTTTTGGCGGCCATTTTAAAAATGGCGGTCAACGAACAATTTTTAACATCAGTTTTGAAATTATGACATCAAAACCGATTTGGAAACCAAATGTCATTGAAATCGGGCAATGTTGAATTTTCCCGCCTTTTTTGGCAGCTATTTTGAAAATGGCAGTCAACGA
>MJUU01023328.1:13857-35082 GCA_002080025.1 Modiolus philippinarum
AAGTTTTAAAGAATTAAATAATTTAAAGAGAGAGTAACATTTTTGATGCCACAATTTTACTTGCATAAATGTATACGGAATTATGATAGTTAATTTTACACTTCGTGTTTAAATCAATGATTCTTAGAAACTGCATGTCAGTAAATTATGTTCAAATAAACAAGTAAATTTCACAAGATTCTGAGCTTATCAGTGAAATTTCATTGAAATCAGATAAAAATCAACTTTACAATAATTTTATGCAAACGTGCGATTTTACATGAAATATATAGGGAAAAAATGTAAGTGACAAATATAAAAACAACCACCTGCCTTAAAATAAAAGATGGTTTTTTGGTAAATAAAGGTGGTTGATACAACCCCCGGATACAACCACCTTAAAAGAGGAATGGAAAACACTGCAGTAAAATTTTCATTAAAATTGGATACGAATTCACGGACCTCACAATAATTTTTTCAATGTAATTTTACATGAAATGTTTAGTAAAAAAATCTTATGCGTCAACACCTTTGGCAACTGAAATATTGCTGAAGTTGGCATAAAACATCAGTCAATGAATACTTATTATTTTTTACAGAGGAGAAATTGTTAAATATGGTTGTGGAATGCAAATCTTGTAAAGGAAATTCATGTAAGTAAACACTTAAACAAAAACAATATTTCTCTAATTTCTAGCAAATTAATCCAACGAATGATCGATGTGATAAAAATATTTCTCGTCTCTAGTGATAGAACAACTCAACATAATCCTCAGTGTTTTAAATTATGTCGGTAGAGAAACATTTTCTTCAACTTAAACACATTAATTATGAAATTTCTCACATATTGTTAAATAAATTTTCAAATGTTTAAAAACTCGCAAGCCTCGTTTTCAAACATTGCAAAATTTATTTAACTCGATAAGAGAAATTACATAATCAACTTAGTTCTTGATGTAGAAACTATATCTCTTCAAACTTTTTGGAGGTCTATATAATTGATTCTTGTCTCAATGAGAAATTTTAATTAGCATATCAATAGCCTTTTTTGATATTGAAAATAAAATTATCTCCACTTTGACCATATATATCTAAAAAGGGTCTGTAAGTCTCGTCATGTGACACCGAGAAATCACGATAAAATTGCAATTTGAAAACTTGTCCTGCCAAAATATGATGTTGCACGATTATGACGTTCAAATTTTTTGCTTTAAATGTCATATGTTTTTGTTCAAAATGCAACTTCCGGGTACAAGTTTTGGTCCCGGAAGTACCAAAATGAAACGAGACTTACAGACCCTATAACTGACAAATGTTTTTCATTGTGACATTTTTTGCTTTAGAAGTAGTGATTTTTTAGCAATAATATTATTTTTTCATTAATAATATATTATCAAGTGAAGATATTAAATCTTAAATTAGTTACTGCTATGCAATACACAGGTTAATACAGAATTATCTTCAAGAGATAATATAGAGATTTGGGGTACTCAGTTTCAATGATGAAACACAAACAAAATCATCACATAACTTAGAAAAACTACCATTTATATAATTATTAATGAGTTTTTACCAGTTTGCAGGCATTTCTAAATTAGGTTCAGTGATAGTTTTGAAAAAAGGATGCATAAAAAGGGGAGATAGGGCCAACCTTAAAAAATTCTTAACTTGTTGTTGCTGACTTGCAAGTTTAAATTGCAGATTTTTTTTATCTATACAGAAAAATGACCAAGAAATTTTAGAAATTGAGCATTTGTTAGACATTTTGAGCGATAAAAAAAAGTTTCAAAATGTCATAAAATTTTTCGGGTATTGAGGTAACTGCAAACAAATGAAATTCTATTTGAAGCTAAATCAAACAAAATATATTATGGCGGGTTTCCTGGCTCTTTAACATATTATATTTGCAATTCTTCAATGAACATACCAATATTCCTAAAGTAACACATATAACAAGTCCTTCTAAACTCCTGTCTTTTATTTGTCAATCAATTAATCAAGATTCTATAGAAATTATATTGTATACCAATTTGTACTGCCTGAAGGGGTTTACCTTGATACTCCAGTAATGACAAATTGGTATACAAAAGAATTCTATAGAATCTTGATTGGTTTACGTTATTGAGCCAGGAAATCCGCCATAAAAACAGAGTCAAATATTCTTGCATTACAGTTCCCTTCACACCAGTTACTTAATTTTGCCCTTCCCCTCAGGAAATGATTGTTTTACAGAAACCATATTTTTCATAGCCAGCATCTTCGTTAGCCAAGGGTTACAATCCACTGATCTCTTCACCCTTGGCAGATCAAGCTGGATTTCTGAAGCCTAAAATCTAGTTTTGATTTTTTGCATCCAATCAAATTAGTTAAAATCATATTTTTTAAGATAAAACTTAAATATATAAAGCGTGCAGTGTTGCAAAATTCCAAGGATTTGTAATGTTTCTTTACTTTTGAGGGTTCATTTTCATTAAATTAAATATCTTTTGAATTTTGACATTATTAGATAACATAAATGATTTTTAATTTTTATAATTAATCATACTGCAAATCTTACTTCAAAGAGGGATAATTTGAAACTTGTATCTCCAAAAATTAGGCTAAGGTGAAGAGGAGAGGAATGGATCATAACCCTTGGGTAGCGAAAATCCATATATATACAGCCAGTAAACAATTGTGTAATACATAGTTTGGTTTGACAGAAAACACAGCAAAATACCAGTTCGATCCAACACAAGTATAATGCATTTNCATGAGACCATAACACATATGTTAACTCCAACTGCAATAATTTTAATGAGCTGTATGGCCATTTCGGAAATTAATTCCTCATAAGCAGCACTAGAACCCAAACAAAGGAAATCCATAATTTCAAAAAATATTTAAATGTATTAAACCAAACGAAATCCGAATAATTAGGAATATGAAATATAGCTAAGTCCTAATTTGACTGGAGCAAAATCATTTCTGTATCGATTTGGATTATTAAGAGCATTTTAGTTGATAAAAATGTTCCCTTTCGGCAATCATTATATAATTGAATCTTTTTCGTTCAATAATTGTTCAAAATATTGAAGATTTCAAAAGTTACTGAAGAAAAACCGCAGAAGTTCAAAATGTAGACCATTGATGTTTTTCGTCAATAGCTTTCAAATCTTACATATTGTGAACAAATATTGACTGAAAGGGATAAATTTACTTAGTCATTGCTGAAAGGTAACATTCTAAGCAATTGAAACATTCTCACACACAAAGGATTTTGCTCCAACCAAATTATGACTTCTCGAACCATTAATGTTGGACCCCCTGAATAAGACTCAAAAGATGCTTCAATGTTTTTCCATAGGGTCCTACGTAAAAATATGTTCATCATTGGCAGCCATCTTGGAGATACTTTGTTAAGGAATGAAGCACAAAAATAAAACTGTAGCAAAAAATATGATGCAATTGGGTAATTTATTACCTGGAATTCAAGACTGTGTGAAATCAAATTCATTTAGACATCCACAAAAAAACGAGCAAAATTTTCCCGGTTTATAGTGATGCTGACCTGAAGGACTATTGTGTTAAAGATTGGTTCTAATTGGTCCAACAGTTTCTGAGTAGAAATATAGTATATCCTTCTGGATCAAGTGGATTACGATATTTCTACAGTTCGAGATAGTTAAATTAGGGATTTTCAACATGTGAGCTTCAAGGAGTATGATAAAATCAGAAATTTGACTATCGAGAATGGAGAGATATCATAATCCATGAGCAAACGGAAAGATATATTGTTTCTCCAATGACTTTTACTGTGTTTCAGGTGCATATTCAATGGTTCAGCATGGTTGTCAATGTTAGCCGAGCTATCTGAAAGCCTAGTAACAATGACGTCACACTCTCACAATAGTCTTTATGAAATTTAACCAATGTGTGGATTAAAAATGATACATATTTTTAACTGACTTGGTTAACATGCTAAGAATTGGAGATCATCTTTTAATACTTTTACCCAAAGGGTCAAATGTTAAACTATAATCCCAGGTGGTGGCACCCTTGGATAAAGGGCAAACCACAAAGAACACCTTTTTTGCAGAATACCACCTGATGACCTTTGTGGCCTAGTTGGGATCCAATTGGCTTTGAATTTTCAAAGATCTGTGAATGTGTTTTCCAATAGGGTCTAATATTAAACTATGTTCCATGGTGGTGGCCATCTTTGGTATAGGGTGAATCTGGAAAACACCTTTTACAGGGGATCACTTAAAGACTATTGTGGCCAAGTTTGGTTCCTATTCCCATGGCAGTTTCAGAGAAGTTCTTTGAATATGATTTTGCATAGGGTCCAATATTAAACTATGTTCCGAACAGGCCATCATCTTGGATATACAATAAACATAGAAAACACCTCTTGGGCAGGGAACCACCCAAGGACTATGGTGGCTAAGTTTGGTTCCAAATGGCTTTGCATTTTCAGAATAGAAGATCTTTGAATGAATTTCCCATAGTGTCCAATGTTTAACTGTTAACCACTGGCAGGCATTTTGGATATAGGGCAGACCTGAAAAACACCTTTTCGCAGGTTTGCAGGGTACCACCATTTTGACAAAGTTTGGATTCCATTGGCCCAGCATTATCTTAGAAGAAAACCCATCATGTCGAATGTTTTACTATGTTCAGTGCTTGCAGCCATTTGATATATGGCTGACCTGTAAAATACCTTCTTTTGAAGGAAACCATTCACCCAGGGACTATTGTGGCCAAGTTTGGTTCCAATTGGTCCAGCAGTACCAAGGAGAAGATTTTGAATGTGTTTTTCCATTGTGTCAAATTTTGAACTATGTCCTCACTGACAACCATCTTGGATATAGCAAAGACCTGAAACACAATTTTATAGGGATCAATCAAGAGGTATTGTGGTTAAGTTTGGTTCCAATTAGCCAAGTAAAAGAAGATCTTTGAATGAAAGTTTATGCTGGACAGTTGGACAAGCGATGGTTGTAAAGTGATAGTGAAAGCTAACCTCAAAATAAAAAAACAATCTCAGTCTTCCCTTTGTGCCAAGAAACATTGTGTTAAAATATCATAACAATTGATCAATTGGAGCTAAAGTTATTGGCCAAAAACAAAAGTGTCTACAGATGATGATGCCCACAATGAAAACAACAACATTGCCATACCATATGATCTAAAATGTTTTGGGGTCGTTTAAAAACAAGAACATCAAGTATGGGCAATACAGAAGTCCCTAAGTCTTTGTTATACCAGCAAAAATAGTAAAAGAAAGAGTCATTGATTTCAAAATTGAAAAACAGTTACTTTTCCTAAATTTGTTTATAAATCAGTGGGCCTGAACCAAACTAAAACTTCAGTGGACCCAAAAATATCAAATATTACATAAAATCTGCAAAGATTAAAAAATATGTCAGGAAAACTGATATTTTACCAAAATTTTCTGGCCCAAGAAACATTAATATAACTCAATCAACAAGTGCAACCATATCTGTAAAATTCCACTCAGAGGAATGAAACTTAAACTTGGTCTGCAATACATCATGGATAACTCACATACAAAATTTCAGCTCAATACCTTTAAGCGTTTACAAAAAAGGGTGAAAAACTAATGCTCAATGGACAGAGTGCAATCCTAAAGTTCCCTTTGGATATCATCAGTACGGATGTTCAACAACTGTGCCTTACCTGATTCAATTTGCTCCTGTATAAACTCTCTAATTTTCTCCACCCAAAGGTATATTACACTTTCACCTATATTCTCCCTGCAAAAGACAACAGTAGAAAAGTTGTACCAGTAATTAGTGGCAATGATGGAAGATTTGAGATACATGTACATGATAGCTAGTTACAAAGTTTTTCTGACTATAAATGTACAATATGAAACCTATCTGAACCAATTTGTTTTGTTGAGGATAAATATGCAAAGAAATGGAATATGTAAACAGGAATTCTACATTAAAAATCCCTTGAAATTAACACATCTTTTGTTTCCTTGGTATTGTACTTAAATTGTCTGAAAGTCAGGTTCTATAAAATCACATTTTTTAAAGGGCTCCATAGTTCATGGTATCAATACAATAACACAAAACCTATTTTGTATTTTGAACCATTGGGTTGATGCCACTACTGGTGGACCAGAGGTCCCTGAGGGTATATACCAGCCCAATAGTGTGACTTGTCTGACAGGAAAATTTTACCATGCCTGTTATAGAAATTTACTGTTTTTATCAACATTTGAACCACTTTAAATTACTGAGGCTTCATTCCGTGTATGGCAATCGGTAGATGTCCTTGGTACTGGATTTGGCTTCCTATTTCGATATTATTGGACATGAGTACTTCTTTTATTACTACTTTTGGATTATGGCTTTGCATATCATTTGATTTTAATGCTGCTGATGAGAGGTTACTCCTTGAAACAAATGTACAGCATGACCAAATTTACTGTTTTTTGTGCAACGTCAGTATTTTTGTGTTAAGTAAGTGAGGATCTAGTCATAGAAACATGATCCTTGTATGACGGTGGTACTAAGGTAGCAGACAAACTTGCAGAGGAAAAGAATAAAAAAAGACAAAGCAAATTTTTTAAGTCTCCACTTCATTTGGGAGGCTTAATCAAAGTGGACAAGATCAGGATTGTGGAAATCTTGGAATCTGCAGAAAAATCACATCTCTGGAAAAGCACAGAAGAATATATACTTTTCTGATTACATAAATCTGTTAAAGCAAAATCAGTATCGAAATTTTAACTGCAAAATTGTAATTCTATCTGCTTAGGTATGAAACCACAATAAACAGTGTAGGAAAACTAATCTAAGCTATAGCCTGCACTGATTTCTAATTTATATGTATTTGCTAAATGTCTACGTAATTTTTTGAAAATATTGGCCTGTCTTGAGAAGGGGGGCCTGCTGTTATTTCAATCCCTGCAATAAACTGGAGATGTTGCCTAATGGCAGCCAGTTTTACCTCCATTAATTGAACCATGAATCAATATGGTACTAGTAAGTGCAAATTCAAGATTTTGTGGACACAATACAGGTCTGGACACAGTACAAGTATGAACACAATACAATTACATGTATTTACACAATTATATACCTCCAACTTTTTTCAAGAAAATATACAAATTTGAATTATCCCCCTTCAAAATTTTGAGCAGCAACCAATTTACTTAATGAACATCTCTTCAGGGTGATTACTTCAACTGTGTAACATTTCATCAAAATTCAAGTACCAGTAAGAGAGGACATGTGCTGACTAGGTACCCCCTTTTTTCTAGAAAATATTCAAAGATTAATTATCTCACCTTCAAAATTTTGTGCAGCACTCAATTACTTCATGCAAACCCACAGGTGGAATACTTAAATTGTGTAACATTTCATCGAAATTCAAGCACCCATAAGAGAGGACATGCACTGACAAAGTACCCCCTTTTCCATAAAATATTCAAAGAATAATTATACTCCCTTCAAAATTTTGAGCCACACTCAATTACTTCATGCATACCTTCAGGTGGAATATTTCAACTGTGTAACCTTTCATCAAAATTCAAGCACCCCGTAAGGTAAGAGAACATGAGCGGACCAGGTACTCCCCTTTTTCCAGAGAATAATCAAAGTTTAATTATCTCCCCTTCAAAATTTTGAGCAACAACCATATTACTTCATGCACATCTTCAGGTGGTATACAACAACTGTGTAATATTGCATAAAAATCTAAGCAGTAGTTTAGGAGGACATGTGCTGACGAGGTAAACTGATGGACAGACAGATGGTCAGAGAGATTTCTATATAAGTTGTGTCATATATGGTGATCTTAAAGAAAAACAATACAAGTTATAAACTTTAAGTTTTATGCCAGTAAATATATGTAATTAGTATAACAGTACAGGTGTGAACCCATTTTTATACAGAAAATTGATTAATTTGAACTGCAAAATACCTTTCAATTATTTTGTTACCATGACAACATTAAACATCCATAGACTTAATGTTTCTAATGTGTATATACTTTTTTGCTTCTATAGCAACTTTCTATTATAATGCATGACAAAAAGAGGTTCTGAAGGTATTGTTTTGCTCAGCTGGACCATGCCCCTCTAATAATCCAAGAGGCAATCAGTCATGACCGGATATTCTTCATGATTCCGTTAAATTGGCTTTGGGATCCAATGACTTGAAGATTTTACAATTATACTGGCCTCTCATTGATACTGCCGATGTCTACTGAAATCCAGGATGATTCTTTACCAAAGTTTTGAATTTGATTATTATTCCGTAGTGCAACAGTGTTATACCAGCAGACTAGGCTCCTTGAGCTAGCCGGCAGTTTAGCGACGAGCACTCCTCGACCCATCTTTCTAAATTACGTTTTGTCTATTCTTTCCTTTTCAAGATTGTGGTCTTAGAATTAGTGGTCTACCTGTATTGGGTTTTATTTGTATGTTTATTATACTATAGGGAAACGGGATAGAGAAAGGGGAGGTTTGGGTATCCATAAACCGGTTTAACCCTACTGCTGGCTGTTGCCAGTGCCGGTACCAAGTCTGGCTATCTCGAGTTCCTATTGTTATCTATGTTTGTCTTTTGTCATTTTATTGTTTTTCTTGTGCAGTTCCCTGGTTGATTGTGACATGTGATTGTAATGTTTGGCCATTGTAAGTGTTTCCTGTGACATCATTGTATCTTCCTTTCATTAATGTTTCACTGGTTTCCACCTTGGAAGACATACGAACATTATCAACACATTTGTTTTGAAAGGGCCACCCATATACTATTGTGACCATTGTTGCTGTGGTTTCTAAGAAAAGTTCTGAATGCATAAATCAAATAGGGTCCCTTGCAAACTATGTTCTCGGCTTGTGAACATCTTGGATGAGAAAGGTACATAAAAATCACAAACTTTGTTTACAGGTGGCAGCTATCTTGGATGAGGTGTGGACAAGCCAGACTAAATTTTTTAAGGGGACGACCTACGGACAACTGTGACAAAGTTTGGTTCGAATTGGCAGAGTGGTTTCAGAAGAGAAAATCTTTGAATGCATTTCCAATAGGGTCCCTATGTTTAACTAGCGGCCATCACTGGTGGCCATCTTTGATTAGGTATGAACATAAAATTCACAAACTTTGAAGGAAACCACCAAAGGACTGTTGTGGCCAAGTTTGGTTCCGATTTGCCCATTGGTTTTAGAGAAGGGAATCTTTGAATGTATTTCCAATAGTGTCTCTATAATGAACTATATTCTCCACTGGGAGTCATCTTTGATGAGGTAAAAACATAAAATTCAACAAGAATAGAATTCCTGGGTCCCCGCCGCTCATGCAATATACTAGTATAGTGTATATGAAATTGCAATATTTTCAAACATTCAGGGCAGTTCCAAAATTAAATATGTGGGGATACAAAGAGTATCAACCACAGCAGATCTTCGAACTTAACCAAGGTATTAGTTGTATTAACATTTGGTATAAATTTCATATAAATATGTAAAAATTTGTAGCCATGAGAGCACTTACAAGGTCAATTTCTGGATAAAACGGTGTTGTTATTTTGGTCAAAGTCCAATAACGAAGTCAAAAAGTCTCGACCGAAACTGATCTTCAAACTCAACCAAAGTATAAATGGTATAAACATTTGGTATAAATTTCATGAAAATCCCTTAAAATTTGTAGCCATGAGAGTGCTTACAAGGTAAATTTTTGGATAAAACAGAGTCATGATTTCGGTCAAAGTCCAATAACTCTGTCAAAAAGTATCGACCAAGGCTGATTTTTCGAAATTGACCAAGGTATTAGTGATATAAACATTTGGTATAAATCATGAAAATCCGTTATAATTTGTAGGCATGAGAGCGCTTACAAGAAAGGGTGACAGACAGACACACGGACACCCGGCATTTCTATGTCCCCGCCCTGCGTTGTGGCGGGGGACAAAAACTTCGAAGGGGAACACCCAAATTTGGCTCCAATCAGCTCAGTGGTTTTTGAAAAGAAGACCTTGGATGTATGTATTTTCTTCTTTATTTTTCTTAGATGTGGTGTAATTGTACATGAGATAACTCATGTGTACACTTTGTTCAATTACTATTATGTAAATTTATTTAAATTATAAAACCTAAGGATTAACTCCCTCCATCGTAGTTTTGTCCTGAGCTATATTTGATATTACTGATTATTCAGATTTCGTTTGGTTTTATGCATTTTAAACATTTTTTGAAATTATGGATTTCCTATGTTTGGGTTCTAGTGCTGCTGAGGAGGAATTAATTTCCGAAATGGCCATACAGCTCATTAAAATTAGTGGTTTGACTTTACATGTTTTACGGTCTCATTTTCATTTACTCCATATCCTTTCATGAAATCTTTAAATGCATTTCCAATCATGTCCCATAGGGTCCTTTGTTAAACTATATAACTGCTGGCAGGTATGAACTTAAAATTCACAAACTTTGAATGAGACCACCCAAGGATTCATGTGACCAAATTTGATCCAAATAGAATCAATGGTTTCAGCGGAGCAGATCTTTGAATGCATTTCCAATAGGGTCCCTATGTGCTGGTGGCCATCTTGGTTTAGGTGTGGACAAGCCGGACACAACTTTTGAAGGAGACCCTCCAAGCACTATTGTGACCACGGGTGGTTCCAATTGGCCCAGGGTTTTCATAAAAGAAAATCTTTGAATGCATTTACCATAGCGTCCCTATGTGAAACTATGTTCTATGCTGGTAGCCACCTTGGATGAGATACTAACATAAAAATCACAAACTTTAAGGGGGACCACTCAAGTACTTTTGCACCCAAGTTTGGTACCAAATGGCTCAGTGGTTTTACAGAAGAAGATCTTTTGAATGCATTTCCCAAATGGTCCCTATGTCATACTTTAAAGGCTATTAAGGTTTTAAGAAAGTTCACGAGTCCGCCGTTGTCCGAAAGTAATACCTATGTATGGCTCAGGCAAGTCAAATATCAGATATCCAATTAATTGGTCCTGATAAATATGGAATATAGGACATTTTGTTTTTGATATGGACTTTATCATGGCCAGTATCAAGTGAGCCCGCTAGGGCGAGCTTGATGCATTACGCCATGATATCAAGAACAAAATTTCCTATATTTTTTTTATCGCAAAATGATAACAGAACTCTAAAATAAATTGAAATAAACTGAAATTTCTCTTTAAGCACACTTAATCTATTGTTTATTGCAATAATTTAAATGCATTCTTCATTCAACGTCTTACACGTATGAACATGACAAATAGAACAAACATGACGGCAGCTTAGCAACCTGCACGTGACGCATTCACAGTGACCCAATAATTTCGTGATAAAATCCAATTCCGTAATACTTGGATTATCAGTCTCTGAAGATCAAAGGAAATTCGTGCAAATTTCAGATAACAGTTAGATAACAATTACTGGAAATGGTTCTCATGAAAAAGTCATTAGTAGGTAATTAGTTTGTTGAATATAATGTGTGAAGGCTGTCATATTTTACTTGTAAAAGGTGTGAAAGGACTAATATCATTTCTTTTATAAATATGACCTTGAGAATTATCATGATAGTATTTTTATAACCATTTTAATTATAGAATAGAACCTCTCATCCAGCACCTTTTGAATTTTGTTAGAGATGAAATGGACTATTGTGGTTAACTGTTTTAAATCTGCACATGGAGTTTGATACAAATGTATGTGAACAAGTTCCACTTATGAAAATTATACATTCAGAGTCCAAATAAATTGCTAAATAATTAACTTACAAATAAATGTCATTCAATGAATTTATAATTTTCAGTCTTTCATCTCCCTTCAGCCATGGTGCACTGGAAAGAAATTTGTAACTGATATAATATACAAATTACCATTTTTTTCTATTTTTTTTATATTATAAAAGACCACCATGGTTACAAAGACATACATGTTGTACAGAGTGAAGATATGAGTTAAGTACTCTTGAAGTAAAACAGAAAATCATGTGCCAAGATTATCCAAATTTAATAGTAGTAAGTCTTGGTATAATTTTTTCAGACAGATAACAGAGATTGAGCGATCCCTAAACATGCCCTGCTTAACAGGCTACACAA
This sequence comes from Modiolus philippinarum, assembly GCA_002080025.1. Taxonomy (NCBI): domain Eukaryota; kingdom Metazoa; phylum Mollusca; class Bivalvia; order Mytilida; family Modiolidae; genus Modiolus; species Modiolus philippinarum. Next base: position 25,922 of record MJUU01023328.1, read on the forward strand.
ATAAAAGAAGTCTACATGTAGTAGCTTCTCATTGTATCACAGGTTCCATTATATTGTGGTATTCATATGTTCATTTCAACCAATTTTTTTACTTTGAAGTCACCGTTTCTACGTAGCTATGTACCAAAATATCATGAGCTACCAGTAATGATGAGTATAGATGCTTTAGGGTCCTATGCTTTGAAATCAACTTATTTGGGAATGTGATTTTAGGCACAAAAAAAAATTAAAAGAAAAAAAAAACTAATTTGCAATATTATTATTACATGCTTTGTGTGCTATATTCAGGTTGACGATGTAAAAAAACACTTCCCTTACACAAAAGGCTCTCAAGAGCCTGTATTGCTCACCTGGACAATGGCCGACACAATAAGTCAAAATAATCCCAACGTTTAAGGGTCTCATTTTCAAGTTTGTTTATTGACTGTTTCAAGTTTGTTGAAAGATATTGATGTTAGATGATCCAAAATTAAATTATATTCCCCATTGGCAGCTTTTTTTTAGGGAACATAGACCACCTGTCACCTTTCTTGAAGAAGACCATCTAAGAATCATTGTGCCTCACTTTGGTTCCACTTGGCCTAGCATATTCAGAGAAGATCTTTGAATGATTTCCCAAGTTTAAACAATGTTCCCCGCAGACTGCCATCTTGAATGCTATACAGACATGCTGAAACATTTTATGAAGGGGACCAAGTAAGGACCAATGTGACCAAGTATGACTTCAATTGGCCATGTACTTTCAGAGGAGAAGATCTTTGAATATGTTTCCCTATAGGGTCCAATGTTAAAACCATGTTTCCTGCTGGTGGCCATCTTGGATGTGATGTGGACTTGCAAAACACATTTTTTAAAAGGAGCCACCTAAGGACCATTGTGACTAAGTTTGATTCCAATTGGCCCAGTATTTTCAGAGGAGAAGATTTTTGCAATATTGTCCAATTTTCCACAAAGTTCCCCGCTGGTGCCCCTCTTGGATGACATGCAGACTTGACGGACACAATTTTTAAGGGGGACCACCCAAGGACTATTGTGACCAAGTTTGGTTCCAATTGGCTCAATGGTTTCAGAGAAGATCTTTGAATGCTTTCCCATAGGGTCCAATATGAAAACCACATTCCCTGCTGGCGGCCATCTTGATATGGGCTTGCCAGACATTTTTTTTTGTTGAAAGGGGCCATCTAAGGACCATTGTGGCCAAGTTTGGTTCCAATTGGCCCAGTAGTTTCAGAGGAGAAGATCTTTGAATATAAGGTCCATTTTTCGATTCTGGATGGTGCACAGACTTGTCAGACACACTTCTCAAAGAGGACCACCTAAGGACTATTTTTACCAACTTTGGTACCAACGGCCAAGCAGTTTTAGTAAAGAAGATGTTTGAATGCAAAGTTTACGACGAACAGACCATGGAAACAGTAATGGCAAAAGCTCAGCATGGCATAGCCAGGTCAGTTATAAAGTCTTTGCTGGCTATGAAGCCAAGATGCTACTTTTAAATTTATCTAGGAAAGATATTTGCATGGTAGGCAAAACAAAATCAATGAAGGACACAATATACATTTATATACAAAAATTATTATGATGTGAAATAAGTGAAGATTGTGCAAAAAATTGAAATAATTTGTACAAAAACACTTTTTTGCTCTTGATTATGTAACAAATAATTTAATACAGTGATAGCAGGGAATTTCTCTAAAACTTAAAAGAGAAAAGTAAACCAAAGAAGATTTAAGAACAGAATTTAAAGGGAAATAACCTATAAAACATATGGCATTGATAAAAAAAAATTGGTGAAAAACAGTCAATAACTACTACACAGGCATTTGGATTTTCTTCAAAATTTCAGAGTATGTAGATCTTGATATGCTGAACATTTTTTCCAATTTACTTTTCATCTCTATCTGTTATAGGTTTTGAAATAAAAAATAAAAAATGCATAAATTTTGAAAATTTCAGAAAAAGGGCTGTAACTCTTAGACGGGTTTTCCAATTTTTCTTCAAAATTGCATAGCAGATAGATCTCAGCATTCTTAACAATTTTACCTCATCAGATCTTTGATATCTGCAACGGTTTTGAGTTATATGCCGAAAACAGCAATTTACCCCTATGTTCAGCGGCCATGTTGTTTGGTCCTCAGACTAACCAAACATATTTTCTAAACTACATACCCTGATGATGACCCAGGCCAAGTTTGGATAAAATTGGCCCATTGGTTTCAGAGGAGAAGATTTTTAAAGAAAAGTTTACGACGGACGGACTGATGGACGGACGACAGACGGACAACAGACGTAAAGTGATAGCAAAAGCTCACCCTGGCATAGCCATGTGAGCTAAAAATGTCATACCTTAATTGGTAATTTGGTGGACCATCTTTTGGGTAATCAGCAGTAAATATTACCTAATAAAACAACATCAATCTGTAAATATTATTTCAAAAATAGAGTAACTCAGGCAGTCAAAATTATCTAAAAATTACAGAAATCAGTATAACATTTAATCTGAAATAGAATTATAAGCATTAAATAGTGAGAACTGGAAATACTGTGAGTAAACCCGAACAAGTGTAGACCTTGTCTCTCCTGCCTCCGCTGGAACTACGACTTTTATACAGAAGACCCTTATATATTCACAAACACTTCAAATGGCCACTTGAATGTGAAATTAAGGTCAAGGTCGAAGATCATATGCCAGTGTGATTTGAATACTATATTTCACAAACCTCTAAATATACTGATGAGGAATAAATTTCCGAAATGGCCATACAGCTCATTAAAATTATTGCATTTGGAATTAACATATGTGTTATGGTCTCATGTTCATTTACTCCATATCCTTTCATAAAATATTTATGCTTGGTTGATATCAGCTGCAATTTGAATACTACATTGTATATTTTACAAACCTCTAAACATATACTATAATCTTTTATGGGCTTCTCCAGAGAGAACCTTTTTCCCTAAAGTGTTGTTTGGTGTGTATAGTGCACGAGCTGACAGGCAAGGGCACTATACACACCAGACAACGCTATAGGAAAACGGTTCCAAAGGGAGGTGTCCATAATTTATTTAGTACATAACAGAACAATAAACACACTGGAAAAGAAAAAGAGCATAGTAAATCTGAAGTCATGTGAGGTATAGTCCAGTCATGAAGTATAGTATCATACTGTACAGGTAAACAAATTACTGTTCAATATAATGATGTCATATTATCCAATGAAATCATATGATTATGTTATGTACTAAATGTACGGTTATTATCAACTGTGATTTGAATACTATATTTTACTTACTTCTAAACATATACTGTGTGTTTGGTTGTTATCAACTTTGATTTGAATACTATATTCATGTTCACTAACCATACACCAATCATCTCCATATATTGATGATAAAGCTTCTATTTCTTCATCCTGGTGAGAAACGAATCAAATAATTATGTACATGTATCAACATCAAGACTTTTATAAGAAATATAATGCTGATATTCTAACATCAGACTGTTTAGAGATTACAGCATAAAAAGCAACATGAATTCTGAAATGTTTGACCCCATATTCCGTTTTTATATACTCAACAAACAAAGTAAAAGGTCTTCAGTTTTCCATTTCCATTTCCATTATAAATGTACATGTACTAAGTTTTAGAACACAGTTCAACAAAATTATATCATATACACTTGGAACATCATGTCTGATGTTTTCTTAATTAGGCCACATCAAATTAATTAATAGATTCTCATCCCCACCTGCCCCATTTTTTCTAAGCTTAATTTTTTTTTATTATTTTCAATTATTCAGATTTTTTTTAAAATTCCTATCAATTTAAGTGAAAATCAGTAAAAATATAAAATAAAAAACCCTCCCACCCACCACAATTTTTTGTTACAGGTGGATGAGAATCTACAAATTAACTTGATAGGGCCTTATCAGGTTAAAAACTTGGAAAATGTCTATGGGGTCAATTTTCCATGGTCATGCTTCCTCAAAAAACACAAATCACTTAAATTTACATTTTACCCCAAAAATGTTCGCGCTTTGAAAACAAATCAAATTTCAACCATGAACTGATTGAATGCAGCCTTAAATGTCTGTGCCCAGGGATTTCACACAACGTTGTCAGGTCAAAATGTTGAATTTATGTACAAAACCCCTTCAAATTTTCAAAATGACAAAAACAAAACTGGACATTTTGGTTTTCGAAAAATGGTGTACCCTAATGTGAATGCCCGTTTCTTAGCCAATTTTTAACAATTGTTAGTGAATCAAAGTCTGTATATAAGCCAAAGATTAAAAAACTGGAAAAAATGTATCAAAATTATGATTTTTTGTAAAAACACGTGAATTTTGGAATCTCAAAGATGGCAAATTTTAAAATGTTGAAAATTACAGAAAATGTTCAAGTGTATCCACTGGGCAAAATTTCTTGTCAATCAATTTAATGGTTATGCTCATGCATCTAGTCAATCTAAATATACACTATTTTAAATAGATACATGTATGGCCCTCAACCTTTTTTGCATATTTTTATATATTGCTACATAATTGTATTATTATATTTGACAGCACTGTAATTGTAAGCGTACTTTCTTTCCAGTGTGCAGAAATTCCGGGTATATAAACAACCCATTGTATTTCTACCTTGATGTTTATTCCGTTACGGTCAGTACTCCATTGTGATTGGTCAATTAGATGTTGCAGATATTCTACCAAAGTGCATTTCATCCAAAAGGAAGGAATACACTGCAGGAATGAAATTACTGTTACATAATTACAGGCAAAATAACGAAAGCATGTCTTATCATTTGTTGATGTTAAATGTAAGCATATTTTCTTTCCGGCGTGCAGAGTATTACTCTGGTGTATTTCTACCTTGCACTAGTGCATTTATGCCATCAGAAGAACTACCCTAGTGTATTTACGTCTAGGAATTTCTGTCCTAGTGTATTTTTTCCAAGCAGAAAGTATACATATACGGTTGGAAAGAATCTACTGTTACATTAAACAGTATGACCTACAAATGGAAATCGAAATCAGTGTGCATTTTCTGATTAATTTATCATGAGCAAATGTGAAATACATATTTTTGAACAGATACTTTTCTTTGCAAGATAAAACTACAAATTCATTAAATAATTTTTGGTTATAAATAATTGCATTCTTTTAAATGAGCTTTCATTATTTTTTCAGGTTACATAACTTTATTCAGTTAACAATTCTTGACCTGCAGGAATGTCAAATTAAAGCTCTTTTGCATACAATAAAAAAATTATCTACTTTACTCAGCACTGCAAAACAAACGTAGCCAACTACAAACTCTCAGTTTGAAGCTGTAAATAATATATGTTTACACATATGGAAGATTGACATCCTCATGCCAAGGTTGGGTGGTAAATTCCACCCCTGGTATTTACCAGTAAATACCAGCCTGGAAAATACTCCTCAAGTGGCAAATACATGTACTCCAATCTCGGGAAATACAGATATAATTAAGATGAGGCAGAAGCACCGTTTTGCTCTTGGGAACAGGAGGAGAAAACAGACCATTTCCTTCTCTACTGTCCGATGTACAAATAACAAAGGGAATACTGCTTTATATATTTAGACAAGAGTCTCATGGGTACCAGACGATGACAGTAAATGAGTTATTAGATACTGATATACAGTTTAATGATTTGAAACCATTAAATTGCATTCCTAGGAAATACATTGTGGAATCAGAATCTCATCACCCTGTCTAATCCTAATCAGGCCATTTCAGGGGGTAGACCTGGGCAAGCCTAAAATTATCCCCTCATTTAATTTTCTCAATATTTTTCAGTATTAAAACTACACATGTTCGTGTCGACTCTCAGCAATTTTCAACAATTTTTACCGTCCTGTTTTATCGCTAGTGGTCATCAAAGATACCCTGTTTCCTCATATTATTTGGTCTGTTCAGGACTTGATTGTGGTGTATAAAATTGGCTTTAATTAAATCCGTATTTGATTTAAGATTATTTCAAATGCAAAATTCTGTAGTTTAGACATATGTAAAAGTAAGCATAAATAATGATAGCAAATTTAACTAGTTTGAACTGAAATACACCAGTGTTCTGAATAGCATAGGCTGAATTTTTTACTCTATTTTGATCCCAGTTAAACATGTCTTGTAAAAAAATTATGTCGTTTAATTTTCACCAAAAACTGAGAATAGAAAGAAAACTAATATATGCAAGATATAGATTAAAAATTTAGAAAATTCTACCATCCCAATTTTTCTTAATTTAGAAGAAAATGGGTAAAAATCAATGAAATTGCTGAATCTATGCTATAAATTACCTCCCTTGGAAGAAATCCAACTTTTACATTATCTCATTATCTTTGGGCAGCATTGCAAAAATGTAAAATAAAATCCACTCGGTATAAATAACTTGATGTTGGGTATTTGTTTTTATGACAAAATTAATATTTATTTGCTGTGTGGAAAAAAAATTACAATTTTAAAACTTTGAGAATACCTGTTGTAATGATTCTATTTGTTTGTGTAAGTAATAAAAAAGTGAAAAAACAGAGTTATCTCCTCCTACCCCAGGTCTACCCCCTTAAGCCAGGTTTACCAGCCACCTATATTTTAAGGCCAACTAGCTTTCAATCTGCAAAACTGCATCCTTGGTTGGCAATTTTTTTTCTTTTATTCAGTATTTTTCTTCACTGCCAAGTTTCATACTTGATTGTGCCTCAATACTTTGTTTCTTGACAAAAAAGGCTGATCTGAAATTTCCATGAAATTGTCCTTTAAAAGCAAAAAATGATGTTAAAATGTTAGAAAGAAAATCTAGAGACCTGAAAAGGCTAAAAGTTTGAGGGTAACAGTTGTGTTAAGCTAAAGTCTTAATATTAGAATACCGTCCAATCATGGGTTATCGTGGGACATAAATTTTAATGGATCACATTGTTTTTCAATGGAAATTATGACGTCATAATTGACACTTTAGGTGATGAAAACCAGTGATCAGAGTATATATGTTTGCAAGGTACCAGGAAAAATGTAAATAAACAAGGTTGAGATTCTGAGTCTCCAAAAATAAACCCTGTTGGTAAGAGCGAAACTTCCATGTTAAAACATGGAAATGATACCAGTAATTTTTTTTCCAAGACACAACCACAAACAAAGAATAGGTTAGTAGTTGTGTAAGTTTTCAATAATTTCATAAAGTAAGCGAGAACAAAACTGTCAGTCTAAAAAGGAACATTCCAGGGACAACAGTAACATCCGAAACAAGGACACCACATGAGCACTGGACAGAAAAGAAAAATGAGGACATGCATATAAATGAACAAAAGGTATAGTGTTAATCAAGGACGTATATTCAGATGGATAAGTATCTCGTGATAATTAGGATAAATATCGCAATGTGTGAGATTTTGTCAATTTTGGGACACTATCTTTAATACATAAAATTACATTGATATGATAATGATGGTCATTAAAATGGTTCTGCACGTATACATGGTATAGTAGATGTTAAATGTTACAAAAATATTAATTTTTTTAATTCCATCAATTACTTTTAAATAGTGATGTTCTGATAATCGATTATAACCATTAATCAATCGATTTTTGACATGAAATCAATTAATCGATTTTAATTTTCAATATCAGATAATCGGATGCCAGTTAAATTTGGTAGAAAATTAAACATTTTCTGTAGGATAATACTAGATTGGGTGAAGAATAGTAATAAAATTGTTTAGAATTGTTCTCAAGCAACAGGTCATAAACATGTTTTATTGTTTATCACATAAATATATATGTTTGCATGTCAAGATGGACAGTGAAAATTGATATGTTTTGAATTTATGCAATATAACAGCACAGCAAACATGGTTTAAACCAAACTCTATAAGATATCCGATTTAAATCGATAATCGAATCGGAAGGTACATCTGATTATTCCGATTAATCGATAATGATTTTTTAACCAATTCCCAACACTACTTTTAAAGCCTTCAGGTCAAAATTTTTATGCATTTTTTATCGATGTAAACTGGAAGTGATAAAAATCAATCAAAATATTTTTATAACAAACTTCAATCATGTGTATTGAAGAAAGCACTTGCTAATGACACTAAATTTACTCTACAAATATAAAAGTCATTCAGCTTTCAGAAAAACAAATCCATGAACAATTTTTTAAGTAGTTAGCTCTAAATCAAATGCCTCCCTATACATTTTAAATTGCAACATGGATTGTGTACAAGTTTCCTCTCCTTCTAAATATACGTCCTAGCACTGGAGTCAGGAATTTTATAAATAATTCATTTCAAGTTAAAATATGAAAGCCCATACATTGACTTCAGTCGCTCACGTTCCTAATATTGCTATTAATGGCCAGCCCGGAAGTATAAATATATAATTTTCGAATCAGACAAGGAATCAATCTTTATTTTTTAGATTTGAGCAACTCAAAAGAACCAGATTTATTCCGTGTCTGACTCGTAAATTATATTTTTATTATATTCTTATATATCTGGGTTGTTCCGGGCATCCAAGTCAGCCATCGATGGCAATGATAGCAGGCTTTCCGAAATGTGCCGGTCTGTCGGTCCTGACCTGCATTTTTGAGTCTGGACCGGAGGACCGACAAGAGATTTCATCTGTCCATTGGTTGTTGCCTCTGTTTATTTGCATGTCAATAGAAAATGTTTCAACCGGTCTGTTAAGTAGAACATTCCTTGCTTTCTTTAATAAATTTTTGCTTTAGAATACAAGCTTTATCAAATTTTGACTACGAAATCGCAAATGGCTGACTTCCGATTTTGTACATCAGAACCGGAACGGAGAAAACACGATTATTTTCCAGAATTTCATCATAATGGTCCGGCAAGTTCACTTTCGGTCCGGCAATTTTTCTTGCTTGTCCGACCAAATGACCGACAGAATTTTTCAACTTTCAGAAAGCCTGTGATAGGAGCGTGCCAGAGGAGCGTGAGCCACTGAAGTCAAAAATCATCTGGGACAATTGTTCAAAAGGGAAATGGATGCTACAAATTAGAAGAATATGGTATAAAAATTATAAAAACATACAGGCAATTAAATGGTAATGTCGGATACTTAAGGTGCAAAATTGCTGAAATGAAAAATTGAGATTTGCCAGTTGCACACCTGTTCGTTTCTCT
>MJUU01023328.1:36377-64815 GCA_002080025.1 Modiolus philippinarum
AAAAAAAAACAGAGACAAAATATTGGAAAAAAAAAACCAGAACCTGCACAATTCAAGGAGCATAAAAAATAAATAAAATAAATAAAACAAAACAATCACAAAAAGACAGATGATACATTTTGAAGGAAAAGTTTCTCTTGATTTTTCATTACTTATAATTGCCTCTCTTTGGTCTTAAAACATAAAAATTAGAATCTAATAAGAAATTCCTACATGCTTTTCAAAAATATTCAAATGAGGCCTTGGAAAAGAAACAAGATACTCTCAAGAGCCTGTATCCCTAACCTGGGCCACGGCTGACATAGACAGTTTAGTTATAGGTACAAATATGAACATATTACTGATCTCCTGCAAAGAAATGTAATAGACATTCTCTTCATTTCAGAAACCAAGCTTGATGACTCTTTTCCAGACGCACTCTATAATGTAGACATTTTTTCTTTACACAGGGCAGATCGCAACCAATTTGCAGGCGGTATTTTAGCATACGTGTGCTCAGACCTAGCTGCTGACAGGAATAAACAATTGGAATACAGTGATTTGAATCAGTTGGACTTGAGGTAACATCAGAAGGTCATAAATGCTTGATAATACATTTATATGTGACTTTAACAACAACACTGATAAAATATGTAAAAAAAATATGACAATATTTTGATAATGGGTGACATGAACTGATAAAAAATGTCAAGTTTTAAATGATTGTTGTGATATATTTTGTCTGAATAATATTATCAAAAAACCAACTTGTTTCACACAACACACCAAACCAACTCTTATTGATGTAATATTAACAAATCAAGAGAATAAATGTGGTAAAACTTGTAACTTTGCAACTGGGCTAAGTGGTGTGCATAACATGATTGGAGTTCAAATTGACTGTAAAAGACCAAGCAATCAATCTAAATATGAAATGTGCAGAAGCTACAAAAATTTTGAGTAACCATCTTTTATTGAAGATTTACAAAATACAAACTGGGAAGTATGTTAACACAGCTTATGATGAGTTTCAAACCAAACTTTCAATCAAAAATTATTGACAAACATGAACCATTGAAACAACGAAAAATAATGCCCAAACAAACACCTTACATGAACACTGAACTTAAATCTGCTGTGTTTAAAAAGAAAATGCTTTTTTATAAATTTCAAAAAGTTAGCTCCAAAAAGAACTGGGAAGCATAAAGAAAACAAAAAAACATTGTGACAAAATTAAAAAAAAAACAATCAATTAATAATTACTTTATGGAACGCTGTCCTGAAGGCCCAAAATCAAAGAATTTTTGGCCTACAGTGAAACCCTTCTTAACAGATAAAGGGTGTATAACATCTAAAGATACTATTTTATTAGAAAATGGTAACATAATAACCGACCAACAACAAATCAGTTAAACATTTAATAATTATTTTGTTAATGTAGCCAAGAATATAGGAATAGAAAATAGCACTGAAATAAAAACTGTTCACCCAAGTATTGTGGCTATAAATAAGAAATATGGTGAACCATCTTTGTCAAATCAGCTTGTTCTAAAACCTGTAACCGAAAAATCTATGTTAAAAAGAATAAACAAAATAAATGTTAAAAAGGCCACAGGGTAAGATGGAATATCTCTGTCTTTGTCCAGCTCTGTCTTTCCAGACTCACTTAAAATTGCAGCTCCCAGGCCTATTCATACTGCTGTATGTTGCTTTTGCTTTTTGTGCTTTATATTTTTACTTATAGCTTTGTGCCTGCTCTTTGTATGTATATGTATGTTTTGACCTTTTGTGCGTTTATTTTTTATGTGTCTGTGATTAATTTCATATCTGATCTATGTATGTTTTGTCCTTTTAATTATTTATGTGCTTTGATAATATGATTTGACAGTTTGCAGTCTAAAATTATATATGTGCATCCTTTATAATATCTTATGTGTGTATGTGAGTGTATGTGTGAGTGATACCTAAATGTAGTTTTTTATTATGTATATCTATGTGATTGCATTTTACTCTATGCTTGGCTTGCATGTGTGCTTTATGTTAACCAATGTGCTATGTCTGTGTTGTTTAATGTTACCTGTTTTGTTTTACAAATATCAGTCGGCGAGCTCATGTTACTTTGTTATTATGTAAATATTTGTGCCGACTTTAAATAAAGCTTACTTAATTACTTACTTAAATAACCTAAATAATAAAGGGTCTCTTTTTCAATTTGCCCATGAAAGGATATTGAGTAAATGCACTTGAGACAGAGTTTGTACAAAACATGACAAACATGCAATGTAACAATTCTTTTGTTGTTTTTTCTTTATCTTGAAGTCACTGTGATGCTTTCAACCTCACAGTAAGTAGACGGCCCCTAGAACTGTTTTCAGCTTTCTAAATGTCGAGCAACGCTACATCCATGTATCCTTTTGACAAAATTGAAAAGGAGTTCCCCTTACAATCTATGTAATACACGTCTTCCTTTATAAAAAAAAATTCAGAAAGGGGTTCCCCCTTATAATCTAGTTTATACATAATTTGATGCAACTGGCTTTGTTATTTCAGGGGGAAAATCATTTAATGCTTTCCTATAGGGTCCAATGTTAAACTATGTTCCCACTGACGGCCATCTTTGATGTGATGAAGACTTGCTTGGCACATTTTTCAAAAGTGCCAACTTAGGACTTTTGCGGCCAAGTTTTGTTCCAATTGACTTTGTAGTTTCAAAGAAGAAGGTCTTTGTATGCGTTTTCACATAGAATACAATATTAAGCTAAGATACCCACTGACGGCCATATTTGATGAAGTGCGGACATGCCAAACATATTTTTAAAAGGTACCACCGAAAAAAATATTGTGACCAAGTTAGGACCCAATTACGGTTTAATTCTGACTATGTTTCCTGGTGCTGCCATTTGGGATTTGATGGAGACTTAATTGCCGGACACATTTTTAATAGGCGCCAACTAAAGACTATTGTGACAAAGGTTGCTTCCAGGTGGCCTGGTAATTTTTGAAAATGAGATTTTATAAAAATATTTTCCCAGAGGGTCAAATGTTAAACAAAGTTCCCGCTGGTAGCCATCTTTGTTGAGGTCGGACAACATAAAATGCAGTTCTTAACATACTGCATTTCTGCAACTCTATATTTAAATGTGTTTTGAAACATAATACAAAAGGTACAGAATTAACAAAAAATTGATAAAAAGGGCATTAATTTTTACATGGGATTTAGATTTTCTTCAAAATTGGCATGTAGGTAGACCTTGATATGCTGAACATTTTTTTTTAATTTAACTTAACCTCTTTGTGCTGTAGTTTTTTAACAAAACTTTAAAAAAAAATGGAAAATTGTCGGAAAAGTGGCAATAACCCTTAAGTGGTCCATCAGGTTTTCTTCAAAATTGTAGGGTGTATAGACTTTATCATGGTCATCTTTATTTCACCGTCAGATTTTTTATATCTGCAACGGTTTTTGAGTTATTTGCTAGGTTCTTTTCTTAGCAGTTCTATTCTTAGCAACAGCGACAATTTTTTTTGGAGGATGGACTAAACAAAAATTTTTTTGAGAAGCAATACCCTGGTGGTGAGGCTTCATTTGGCTGGGTTGTTTCAAAGGAGAAAATTTGTGGAAAAAGTTTACATCGGAAGGACCAGGGATGATGGACGTCAAGAATGGCAAAAGAGCATACTGGTTATAACCAAGTGGGCTAAAAATAAAACATATGTAAATAAAGAAAATAATAATCCTAATGAAAATCCGAGGATATGCAACATTTTTTCTTGAATTTGAAAATAACAATCCTGCTCCTTTATTTAACACAGTTATTATTATTATTTTTTATTTTATAATTATTTTGACTTTAAATAAAAGTTGCACGCTAGTAAGCAGGACTTTTTTTATAATTTAATTGCAAGTATGTTGTATTTTGATACGTTAAAAATTTAGGGATTGTTCAAGAAAGGAAATGTTTTTGGAAATTTACTTTGCGGCAATACTTTCTGAAGTCCATTCGTTTTATATACTAGTAAACGTTATTGAATTACAAAATGCAGTTTAGCGCAAAAAACATCTTACTAATATTGTTAGGAAAAGGGTACACGGAAATTTACCATCACATAAGTCGATACAGTAGTTGCCTCTATCTAAGAGTTGTCACGTGATGAATTCTGAAACCATTACTGAGCTATTGTTTTTAAATGAACCCAGCCAGTTTTTTATTTTCAATTATTTCCCTTATAAATCCAATGATAAGTTGAGTTACCGGTATATGAAATTATCTCCCCACAAGTAACACCAACTTGAAATGATGAAATAAAACCAAATCTAGCTACATGTATCTTCGGATTGTTATTTGTAAAAAAAGAAATGCAGATAAAGGGTCGGCACTACAATTTGCACATTTGAGAATCTTGTATACTTTTTGCTTTGTAATCAAAATATGATCTTTTCAGAAACCCAAACAAATACACACAACATAATTACATTCATTCTGTATGGAAATCCTCGTATTTGATTGGTTACGAGTACATCCAGTCATTTCCGTCACTGTGTTTTATAAGTCAGTTAAACTACATCAGCACGTGACTCCTTAACAACGGCAAAAGTAAACAAAGACGGCGGAGTAATCTAGACAAGGAAATGGTGCATCATCCATGCTTTTCCCTAAATCATCTTGCATTCCATTTACGGAATGTAATCATAAGTATTGAATGCAGTATTTTGTAGTTTTATTGTCTCGTAAAAGCGTGTACCGTAGCACAATTTTTCTGCAAATTTGACAAGTTCACAAAATCAGACAGAAGGTAATGTAGCAACAGATTCACAGAATACACCTATATTACCTGTATTGGGAAATAATGACGATAGTCCACCCCAAAATATTCAACAGATAGGAAAAATGAAAGCATATGGAGTGAATGTACATGTGACAAAAGCGCACACGATACATAGAAAACTCCCGTTTATCAAGGACAGGGCTTTTATTCCTGTCTACATCTTGATGTCGCCTAAAGGTCTTCAACTAGAGGTGAAGTACTAGAGTACTCCGGAGGATGTAAATAAAAAGCATACCCGGATGAAAATTTACAATTACTGATCAAACAACTTATTGGAAAAACTGACAATTTATTCACATTAGTAAAATCTATTGAAAAACAGCAAATTGAAGATAAAAACATTTTGAAAATAAGTTAACTGAAATAAACGACAGGGTAACAGCAGTAACGAGACACATGTGTACATACGACCAACAACAAACAGAAAGTTTACGTGATATTGATTCACACATTGAAATTGTAAAAACGGAACAAGATAGAAGCTTCAACAATATTTCAAATTAAATGCAAAGTATGTCTGACAAAATGAAAGATGTACCAAGTCGAGTCCTAAACAGTATTGAACCTTTGGTATCTAACATATCTGAGAGAAATTCTGAATCTCCTAGCACTGTCGAGAATACAAGGGAAATCTCAAACCCATCTAGAAGACCGCAAAAATTAACTGAAAGCTCTGACAGAAACTTGAAAAGTGGGAAAAGACATTGATTATCGGTAGTTCAATAGTGAAAAGAATTGATACACGGAAATTGAATAAAGATGTAGATGTGAGAACCTATAGAGGAGCTACAGTACAGAGTCTCACAAATCTAATCACTAACGTAAATCTGATGAAATACGGAACAGTTAATATCGTAGTGGGTGGTAATGATGCGGACACACACAATGATTCTAAGCTTTTTGAGCAACATTATTATGAATTGATACAGACAATCAGATCAATAAATCCAGTAATAAATATCAAAATATCAGAAATTTGCTCAAGAAGAAATGTTGATGTTGAACATTTTAATCGTGTGTTAAATGAGATCACCACAAAACTTCAAATTAAATTGGTAAAACAGTCAGATCATTTTATCTCAAGAAGTGGCGATATTGTGGACTCATACTAAAATCGTGATGGAATTCATTTGAATAACAAGGGAACAATCCAATACTAAGGAATTTCAACAAAGAAGTTATTATTTTTATGAACAAATCTCAACTGAACACAAACAACAAACGGGACATGAATGGACGATTTGACCGTAGATACAATATGGTGAAACAGTTTTTCATGTGGCTTTTATGGCCCTCATTACCATGAATGCTACTCATACTAGGTTTTAACAGATGTTTCACAATCTGAGCACAGACCTACAAATTCAAATCTTTTTAATATACAAAACTAAAACTCTTTAATTATTCTTCAAAATTTATGCTCAGATTGTAATTCATCAAATTGGTCATGTACCAAATTCACTGACTCGAATATATATGATTTATCTAAAACAAAAAACCCAACCGATAGTAATCAAAACGTATTTAATATCAAAGGGAAAGGTTTTAATTGTGTGTGTCTAAATATTAGACATCTATTACCAAAATATGAAGAATTAAAAAATTTGCTAGTCACCAATCACAAATTCATAGATATATTTGCTTTGGTAGAGACCTCTTTAAAGCCACAAACAAATAATGAACAATGCTTTATTCCTGGTTATCAGATTTTTAGACGTGACCGTGAAGATAAAGACGGCGGTGGTTTATTAGTTTATGTGAAACAATATGTGCCAGTTAAGCAAAGATCGAACTTATCGTTTAATCACCTTGAAACTTTGTGGTTAGAAGTAGAATTCCCAAAATCTAAACCATTTTTAATTTGTTCTGTTTATCGTCCACCAAATGCCCATCAGTTTTGGATTGATCTATTTGAAGAAGAATTTGAAAGGGCCCTTTCTGAAAACAAAGAAATAATTTAATAATGGGGGATTTTAATATAGATTTTCTGAAAAATTAAAATCGAAAATGGACTGATTTTGTTGAAAGTTATAACATTTTGCAACTAGTAAATAGTGCAACTCGCGTGAGTGAAACAACAGCTACTTTGATTGATCACATGTATACAACAAACCCTGAATATATCAGATGCTGTCATGTCCCTATTTATGCTTTAAGTGACCACTATCCGACTTGTTTACAAAGAAAGATTAATCCAAAAATCAAAAAAGAAAATCATATTGAAATAAAATATAGATGTTTTAAAAAGTTCAATGACAATGAATTTATAAATGATTTTATTAATACCCCCTTTCATGAAATTGAAATGGAAGAAGACATCGATGTTGCAATGGAAAAATGGTATGATTATAGATAAGCATGCACCTCTCAAAATTAAAAGGGTAAAGACATTCCAACAATCTGAGTGGTTAAATGATGAAATTAAAGAAGCTATTATTCTAAGAAATAAATACCATTCCAAAAAAGACTGGAACAACTTTAAAGTATGGAGAAACAAAGTATCTTCCTTAATTAACAGAGCAAAGGAAGATTATTACCAAACTGCGATTTCAAATTCCAAAAACAGCAAAGAGTTGTGGGGTCGTTTAAGGGAACTAAACCCAAAATCAGAAAATATCTTTCCACCTAAAATGACTTTTGAAAACGAAACAGTTTACGAACCACAAGAAATTGTGAATATTTTGAATACCCATTTTTCATCAATTGCAGAAAAACTTGTAGGGAAAAATGATTTCAGTTCTGATTTCACTTAACTACAGCAATATACACATGAAAAACTAAAAACCAGGAGTCTTGATTTAAAGTTCATATCTGTGAGTGAAGTCTATTCTCATTTAAAAAAGTTAAATGTCAGAAAATCAAGGTATAGATGGGATTGGACCGAAAATTCTAAAACTTAGCGCCGAAGTTATATCTCCTTCAATTACGTTTTTAATTAATAAAAGTATATCATGCGGTCATTTCCCAAATAAACTGAAATTTGCAAGAGTTACAGCTTTACATAAAGGAGTAGCAACAGATACTCCTTCGAATTATCCCCCAATCTCCGTTCTTTGTACTATATCAAAAATTTTTGAGAAACACGCAAGTTCTCAACTGTATACATTTTTCAATAATAACAAATTATTACATGTGTCAAAGTTAGGTTTTAGACATGGTCATTCTTTCCAAACAGCTTTAACTAAACTTATTGATGGGTGGTTGAAATGCATGGACAATGGTGAAATTATTGGAAGTATATTTGTAGATTTCAGTAAAGCATTTGATCTTGTAAATCATACTTTACTCTTAGAAAAATTGAAATTTTACAATGTTGGAGAAAAATTGATGACTTGGTTAAAATCATATTTATCTCATAGAAAACAGGAAGTTCAATGTGGTAGTCTTAAATCAAACCCAGCTTTTATGACATATGGTGTTCCACAAGGTTCAGTTTTGGGACCGCTCTTATTCATAATATATATCAATGATCTACCACTTCATATAAACAAGTCGGAAATTGACTTATTCGCTGACGACTCAACTTTACATTGCCATCATAAAAGTGTTGAAATTATTACCTCTGTGTTGCAAGAAAATTTGAATGCAGTTGATTTATGGTGTAAAAATAACTCAATGAAAATAAATTCACAAAAAACAAAGTGTATGCTATTAGGTTCAAAACAAAGACTTTCAGGATTGTCAGATCTTGACATTAAGATAAAAGATGTTTCTATTGAAAATGTTCACGCACAGAAACTACTTGGTATTGACATAGATGAAAATTTAAGCTGGAATGAACAAGTAAATAGGATCTGTAAAATACTTTCATCTAAAATATCACTCTTATGCAAGTTAAAGTCATATTTACCAACACATGTACGACAATTATTTTATAGCTCTTATATATTACCTTATATTGACTATTGCTGCACGGTATGGGGAAGTGTATCTAAACGTGAGTCTGACAGAATTATAAAGTTACATAAAAGAGCGGCAAGAATTATCCTAGACTGTGATTTTTATACACCATCAAAATTCATGTTTTCCTCCTTGAAATGGTTATCATTTACTGAGAGAGTACAATACCAAAAATCTGTTTTAATGTATAAGATTGTAAATGGGATGGTTCCCGGATATTTGCTATTGCAGAAAGATACTAAATCTCACTGCTTACGTTCTTCTTCAAATTGTGATCAATTCCTACCCAGACCAAATACAAATTTTTATAAAAGGTCATTCCATTATTCTGCCGTAGAAATTTGGAATAGATTACCAACTTTTATCAAGTATTCAAATTCTTTGGAGGTATTCAAACAACATTGTTTTGATTACTTTTTAGCAAATCCTAAACATGATGCTTTAACTTTATAAATTGTATTTATATCATTATTGTGAATTGTTAATGTGTTTGATATATTAATTTGATATTTTATATGTTGTTTTTAGAGGACCCTAATCAAAATTAGACTTGTTCTAATTAGGTTACCCTCTTTAAATAAAGAATTTACTTACTTACTTACTTACTTACTTACTTATTCAAAATGTGCTACGTCCCACGCTTTTACACTCCAATAAAACTACGAAATATTGCATTCAATTCTTAAGTATTTATAATAATTTGCATATTTACTTATGTACTACGTTTATATTTAACTATGATAACCTAAATCGTATCAAACAAATACAAAATGCATGACAAAAAAAATATATTCTTTTTTGTTTTTTTCTTATTTTATTTTATACTATGATTTAGCCAGAGAAAATTAGTTCAGACCTATTACATTTGATTACAATTTTAACTATTTCTATTTTTTATCAATTTGATCATAATAAAATTCACTGCAGTGTAAAATAATGCCGAAATTGTGGTAATTTTAGTTCGGTGGATGGCCATTTTGACAATTTATGAAAGAGCTGACAGAGAACAAAACATTAAAAGACTAATAAAAAATTTAAAATACTAGAATCAGTTATGAACAGAGTTTTGAATCAGGGAGATACTGCTTACTTTCATACAATTTCTGTGCTGTAGATATTTAAACTTTTAACATTATCAGACCAGGCAGGGACTGTATATTACAATAACGTATAGTCCCTGGACCAGGGTAGAAGTTGACTATTGGGCTGGCGATACTCTTGGGGACCAACGAAATAACAATTTTTAAACATTTCCAAGTCGACAGAATCGAAAACAAATTCTGACTACATCTTTATTTATCTAGTATTCAACGGACAATTTTTTAAGTGTTAAAGATGTGGTGGTTTCTTATTTCCTTTTGTCTGATCTGTTTTCTGGGTAAAAATCAGTTTTTGTGTGTGTGTGTGTTTTTTTTATTTTGTCGTCAATTTTGTTATTTTTAAAATCTAATCTTAAAAAGTCAACTGACCACCGACAAAGAGGGGGCAACAATTATTTTTATTTTACAGAATTGGTATTGAAATAGACGATGTGCTCATTCAAAATTGTTTAAAAGAAGAAAATCATATTTTTCAATATGTTTCGCAAACTTTTGGATGTTAAAATTGAAATACCACTAAACGGCGAATTCAGTCACGTTTTCGGCAAATTGAATAACGCAGACAAATAAAGCCTACATTATTGTCAATTAATTTCCTAACTATAACTTCCGGGACAACTATCCGCAGACAGTATTGGTTTTTCTATTATTTTGATAGATGTTTTTATCTTGTTTATTGGTAGGAAAAGGCATCAACCACAAATGTCCCGCTGACATATAAAATAAGCATTACAGTTATACTAAAATTCATCAGGTGTTTGCCAACCCTTGAAATCTTTTGAAGCTGGTTAATAGTGCAAATAATCACGTTATGCACGATGTCTTATTATTTTAGTTTATTTTGAAATATCATTTTACAGAGTGTAATCCAAAAACACAAGTCTTCTCTAATCAAAGATTTATTTCATTATAAATAATAGAAAATAAAATGGACACCCTTGTCCTATGGTTTAAGCATATAAAGATTACACTTGCAGGTTGGTTGACCATTCCATAACAACTGAATCAAATGTTTCAATATCTAGAATACTGACATCGATTGTCTGGAGAGGCAATGCATAAATCTTAGATAACTTATTATAAATGTAGGTATAAGACACCTTTATAGAAGATAAAATGATGATTTATTTCATATTTTCGAATTAGGTCAGGCCATAACACCCTTTTATGAATTTAGTAATTTTACACCGAGAACGGTGACGAAGTATCATAAGATATAAGTAGTATGAAATGTACAGATGAAGACAACAGTGGATCTAAAAATCGTAAAAAAATGATCATTGGGGATTTTGGATATTTCATAGCTGAGTGACTTTTAAGCCTCATATCTAAATGCATTTAATTGGAATATTAATCCTTAAATATGTTTTACGTAAGAATTTTATTGAAGTAGTTATTCATATATTATGTTTGTTTAAGTTTGTTGGACATCTAATTTATTGGATTCACATGCATTTCCATTGTTTGGCTCATTTCCTCTACTTTTCTCCAGACATGACGACTTCATATAGATGAAGTAGCTTCCCTGTCTATTTTTATTATTAATAAGCTGTGTTTTAGTATTACATAACATTTAATACATTTTCCGCTCGTTTGTTTCATTTACTGTCATAAAATGAGAATAATTCATTTTCTTGAGAGTATTGAGTCAGTTGAAAAAACCCTTTAAATATATGTTCCAAGGACTAAACAATATGGGGAATTTTAAGACAATTTTAGAAAGACAACAGCCGTGTTTGCGGTTTATGTGTTTCAGATTCATCAAAATAGTAATAACGTATTAATTAGTGCATTAACCGTTAATCAATCTTTGTCTAATTACATGTTTCTTCTACGTCTAGCCTATTTGCTCTTGATATTTTTGCAATCTGACAAAAACATAAAGGTTATTGATATTGCAAATCACGACGGTTCTTTTAAAACTAAGAATGATATCAGATAAAAATGAGAACGTACAATTCTCACCAATGATAAACATTTTCAAATTGACTAACGGTAAAATTAGTTTTGGTTGGGAAATTTAATCAGTTGATTAGTATCAAGTGGATGAAAAATGTCTTTAAAAAAGTTTATTTGCTTATTTGTGAGGAGAAAAAAGCAGCAAAAGCTCAATCGTCTTAAAACAGAACAACGTACAAGAGCGAAAACAACCATTCAAAAGTAGACATACATAAACACATTTAAAAAGACCCCTGTACTAGAGTTTTTATAGCCATACTAAAGTGGCCAGGCATAAACAAGTCTAAGAACAAGAATATTGTACAAAAATGATAAAAACCAGTCATGGCCACGAAGAAAGAGCAATCAAACAATATTTCTCAGGACAAAACACCTCACAAACAGGAAATAAATCGAATACGTTACAAATGCTCGATACTGTTTCTTTCATTCTTCAGCAATTCAACCTATAGAATAATACAATTGAAAAATGCAGCTAAATTCGTGGTGACCAGGGATGGACAGGATTACTTTGAAATGTAATGATTATTAATCGATTACATGGCATATTTTTGTGTAATCCATTACTAATCGATTACACATTTACTTTGCATGTAATCCATTACAATCGATTACTTTAGGAGAATTAATTGACAATTACATTCAATTACTTTAAATTAGATTTTTAGAAGGCATAAAAAATAGACTGATTCACTGTAAAACGTATCTAGATAAAGGGAAAACTTTGTAATGTCTTTTATCACGATGTAAAAAGATTTTGCAATTCCGGATTTCTATGATTGAAAGTGCGACAAAATTCCTGCTATCATGCGAATTAAAGAATTGTTAGAATATCTTTTTGTTTTTGTTCATTCCTTCCATATTCTATCATTTTTCTTGACATGTGAGAACGAACTGGGCAAGATTTTGTTAATTATTATTTCCTGCATCTTGATCGTATGAATTGTTCATTGCAATTACCTTATAGATACATTTTTTCATATGTAGCATCTTAACATCAGCTGGAACAGTTAATTGTTTACGAATTTCCAGACGAACTGTTCCATGTGCTGAATAATTGTTCGACGTCATTCAAATCTTTTCCGTGTAGATATTTTTATTGATTATATAAGTTAATCAAACAGTTATTTAATGCCCTGTTTCATGAAATAGCAAAACTATTGTCTCTCGATGATGGAAATAACTTGCAAACTATTGCCTTCGACCTCTGGTCTCAAAGTCATTTCCATCTCCTCGGGACAATACAGTGTTCTCCCTAGGCCCTTTTAGCGTCGGAGTACCCAGTTGCTATAAATCTTGACCCCGATGCTTTCATCATTACCCATTTCTTTTACTTTTTACCCTGTTGCATCCAGGCAGATATTTTACTTGATGCTGTATTTCTTGCTCAGGTACAAATAAAGAAACCGTTTAAGCATAATACTTCTGTATTTTATGTAAGATTTCATTATAACTATCATTAATAAGTAACTACAAACCGTTATATATGCAAAAGTATTACGCCGACGCGTCGCCTCATGACAAGCTGAAAATATACTCATACTCTATTGAAAAATCCTGGGTAGAACACTGCAATAGTTCTTGCCGTTTCCTTCAAAGACATGAATCTTGACAAAATAACCAAATGTTTAATCACTGGGTCAATCATTGCAATTGGTAAAGAAAAAATTGTGTATTTATAAAGATTTAATAATAAAAAATATAACAAGTGTGGATTAATGCCTAGGATTAAACTGTAATTTACTAATTAAGTTTATTCTTGTTTAAACAGGCTATGTACATATACCATCAGCATGATCAGAGCTAGATAATTGCTTGAAACATTTATTTTATTTTTTTAAGGTATTGAAATAATCAGAAATGTTTCAATTTTGTTAAAAAGATATCTTTAGAAAACATCGACTAACAGCAAATTTCACTATTTGTGTATATTCTCCCTTTTTCTGTTTGGGTTAGCTGAAATTTTTGTATATTTTTTAAATTCGTAGTTGCCGTCTCTCATAGGTACGTTTTTGTTTTTGTGTTTTTTTTTTTGCAATCTCCTTTTTTGGCTTTCAAAATTTATTTTCAAGCATAATATTTGATAATACATTTAGAGTCAGTGCAAATATCCTTTTTTAAATTGCTGTCTCCATACATTTATTAAGCGATAAGTTTCTTCGAAATACACATCTCTATGTTTCAGATAAGGATATATTTGAAAATTTGAAATGTAATTGAAAAGTAATCGATAATTACAGGTGTTTCAGAAGCTGTAATCGATTAAATTACGACTGCATGTAATTGAAATTTAGATCGATGACTTTCGATTACTCAATATTTTGTAATTGATTACAATCGATTACGATTTCTCATTACCATTACCCAAACCCTGATGGTGACTAGAATACTTCCAAAACAATCGGTTTACTCGTATTCCACAATTATTCAAAATTGGAAAATTAATAAATTTCGGTGATGGAATATTGTCAATGATAATTTCTACACGAAGTTTGACATATATAAAAATATGTTACAATCCAATCTAAATTCTAAGGTACTTGTGACCTAAAATGAAAATTTTATAGTCCTTTAATAGATTTCAACATAGCACAAGCTGACAGATCGATACATTTTGACACAAGATAAATCAGTTGATTTGCAAAATGTCAATTTTTTTTCTAGATCTCTAAATGACATGAATATAACTTTTTCTCAAATTGAGTTATTCAAAATTATTTTGGATGACGATTCCCGACATGACAGACAAAAACGTACGGAAATACAGGGATTACATAAAAAGATCACATAAAATATTTTATCGTCATATACTGAAATTAAATTTACAGTAACTTCGGTATTTGCTGTCTATTACCACCGGGAGGATGTCTCTGCCGGTAAACTGTTAGTCTACGAGGATATTCACCTACCCAGTAGTCAGTACTCCGGTGCCGACCCGAAAATCGATTTTATTTGGAAAATTACAAAACAAAGATTTTAGAAAATTCTACTTAAAACGTAGGAGTATCTCCCTCATGTTTTGCTCTGTCCTTTGCTTATTTTGGCTTGTCTTTTATATATTTTGGTTATTTGTTCTCTATCAGATTTTACAAAGTTTTGGTCTACGGTCGTCCACATTCTTTGATTTATTCTGCACTGAAGAATCAAATTTTGTCGAAATAGCCATATGCTGAAACTAAATTTACAATAACATCGGTAAATGTTATTTATAAGGACAAAAATTGTACTTAACAGGAGTTACATATATTTTTTCAAAAGGTAAGTGAAAATTGAAGTATCAAATGTGTTAAAATCTACACATAGCAAGTGATTCTTCACATCTTACGTAATTTGGCTTTCACGAATGATTTTATTGTTCCATAAACCTGAAATAAATGATAAAAAATCCTTAATTAAAAGTAGCTATATTTTTCTTTCAATTAAACGCTCGAATCTAATTTAAATATTTAAAAATGTTTCTGCAGAGAGTGTTTTAACAGAGATTTATGGCAAGCAGTTTGATATTTATTCACCGAATAAGATATCTTGTGTATATAATAAGATATCTTATATGTTTTATAAGATATCTTGTAAAATTATAAGATATCTTCTTATTAATTAGATATCTTTTAAAGTTTATAAGATATCTTATAAAATATATGAGATATCTTGTTTTTAATATATATATATGATATCTTATAAAAGAAATAAGATATCTTGTATGCTTTATAAGATATCTTATAAATAAAATAAGATATCTTATAAACTTCAAAAGATATCTTATAGAATTTTTC
Organism: Modiolus philippinarum; assembly: GCA_002080025.1. Classification (NCBI taxonomy): domain Eukaryota; kingdom Metazoa; phylum Mollusca; class Bivalvia; order Mytilida; family Modiolidae; genus Modiolus; species Modiolus philippinarum. Next base: position 51,913 of record MJUU01023328.1, read on the forward strand.
TTTACAAGATATCTTTTTAACTTTAAAAGATATCTTGTAAGTTTAATAAGATATCTTATTTTATTTATAAGATATCTGATTTAAAAAAATAGTAAGATATTTAATATATTTTAGCAGATATCTTATAAGTTTTATAATATTTCATATAGATTATATAAATTCTGTGAAAAAATATCTTATAAACTAAATAAATTAAGTCTCCTTTAATCACGCTTTTTTTGTATAAAATAGCAGCAAGCAACCACGTATCCCTATTGTTTGATGTACCCTACACTAATTCATAGCGTTTCGGCTTTGTAGTTAATCTAGGTCTGCCTTTTTAAATGTCTTAATTATTATTTGACTTTATTTGCATAAATTTCTGTATTCTTTTATATACGGAATGATAGACTTGTCAAAAATCTGTTACACGTGTCATGTAATTGCAATAGTTGTCAATGCACAGTGTGTCAATGTTTCAAAAGATCTTTCTTAATAAATTGTATACACATTGGCTGTTGCGTAAGAAAGTTTGACCTGTCTTGAACTAATATATCAGACATGCAGGATTAATACTCTGATTAATTTGACATTCTAAGTAGTCTCGATAAATTACAATAACCTTGAACGTGTTGAATATTTCGTTACGGTCTTTTATGTAATTAGTGTTTCTAAAACATCGTATTGTATCTCCTTGAATGAAACCTGCAAAAAACGTAGATGCTTTAACAACTATTTAGATTCCAATACGGAAAAGATTTTTTTTTTCAAATCGGGAATCCCATCTGCTTATAAATATATGTAATTTAAATTGTGTGCAATTTGGAAAAAATGTTATAATTTTTCTTAGAGCGTCGTCTCTTTATCGGAGTTAAAATTCGGTCTTTAGAGACAAATCTATTTGATATAGTACATAATATATATGCCATTTCCCGGACCTTGTTTATTAATTCTCTTTTCGGTATGATAACAATTGGCACTCGGTATAGATTTTATCTCTTTCGCTAGTAAAACGCACTGCTTGGCTTTTAATACTTTTTCTTCTATTGTTATAAAATTCCTGCAGATTTTTTCTGAAACCTAGAACATTGTCTTCTGATGAACCGTCTTGTCTATTTATTAAATGTTAGACTAATACAGAACAATTCTACATGTAATGCTTGTACGAGAAGTCACGTGTCTAGATACATGTGGTTAGATCAAACTGTAATAATTGACATGTATTATAATAATTAAAGTCGGGTCCATCGAACAACAGGGATACGTGGATGCTTGGTGCTATTTTATACAAAAAAATAATAGAAGATATCGTATTAACTTTATGAGATATCTTGTTTGTTTAAAAAGATATCTGATAAAGTTTATAAGATATCTTATAAAATTATGATTTACAAGATATCTTTTAAAGCTTATAAGATATCTTATAAAATATATAAGATATCTTATAAAGTTATAAAGATATCTTATAATTATTATTTAACAAGATATCTTATTTGTTTTATAAGATATCTTAAACAGTTAAAAAGATATCTTACAAACTTAAAAAGATGTCTTATAAACTTCATAAGATATCTTATAAATCAAAATTATATAAGATATCTCATAAACTGAAAGAGATATCTTATAAAATTTATCAGATATCTGTTAAGCTTTATAAGATATCTTTTTGACATTATAAGATATCTCTTTAACTTTTTAAGATATCTTATAAAACAAATAAGATATCTTTTTAAAAATATAAGATATCTTGTTTGGTGAATAAATATAAAAACGGCTTGCCATAGAGATTGGGTTTAAATACTTCAGCAAAATATGTAAATTTGTCCAGCTCTTAAGTTCTTGTATCTGATAAGAAGTAAAAAAATCAGCTACTGTAAGTAAGGAAAAAATTCACAAATTACAATGCATTCTAGAAACAGAAAAGGCATTATTTTTATTATCATTTTTATATGTATTTGGCCAATCAGGATTTATTGCTTATTTTTGTGAATGCATTGTATATATATATATACCTGAACTCCGGTTAACAATTGCTGTGGGCTTTATCAGTACTAAAAATTGCTTAGTATGAAATATCTAAATTAATGACCCTGTTCTTGTATGACATTATTTGAGGAAAGAACTTACGACATGTGAGATAACGGACAAAAAACAATCTAAAAAAATCTAAAAAAAANTTTTTTTACATTAAGAAGCTAAATACTTATGTCAAATATGTGAATGACATTATTTGAGGAAAGAACTTACGACATGTGAGATAACGGACAAAAAACAATCTAAAAAAATCTAAAAAAAAGATAGCAAAAACGATTACACCAGACCAGTTGCCCAAACGTTTTTTTTTTACATTAAGAAGCTAAATACTTATGTCAAATATGTGAATAGGGGTTGTACAGAACAGCTACCACTGCCATGGGGTTGAAAAGGATGCAAAATTAGTCAGAATTTACTGAAATTAAACACTAGCAATTATGTTCATCTTTTCAACGTTAACAGACTAAATACTGAAAAAAAAATTGATGGAGTAATCGAACAATAAAACTTTTGAACGAAATGTTGTTATAGCAATGGAAATCACTAAAGCTTGCAAGCATTGAAAGTGCTCACGAGCTTAATCTTTGATTTCAAAATGACGGCTGTTGCCATATAACCAAACAAAAAGAAATATTCAAAGTACTCAAAATTCAAAATAATTTTACATCCATGTAGTTCTTACAACAGGGATCCTGCAACTGATATTCGTTCTGGAGGATTTCTCATCAGGCCAAAAAAGGTTATCCTGACTAGACTGAAATGCCATTAAATGTTTATTAGACCGTTATAAATTATATGCAAGGCTGATGATGTATTTCGGAAGAGGTTACCATCTTAATACGACAACGATTTAGTTGGTAGATATTAGCTGAAATAAAAATTTATAACTTTACTTTGAAATAAACTGATATCATTTTGATTCACTAAGCAACATAATTTTAGGTTTCATCATCAACCAAATAATGTTATCCTGACAAGACAGAAAAAAAGTTAAATGCTTATTAGACCGTGACTTAGAGTTTAAAAAAGCACCATCCAAATTCAGCAAAAACTCGTTTGGTGAGTAAGAACTCAAAAACAGTCTGAAACTTGACTTTGAAATAACCTGAAATCATTTTGATGCGTCATTCAGGATGAATTTGAATTTAATAAAGTCACGTATAAAACGTTGCCTAGGTTTCGGTTGACTTAAATATCGTTTTTTTTTTGTATTTATACATTTTCCTGACAACAAACTTGTACCTATTACATCATTTTAATTCATCGTTTTACCATAATTATTCCTAGTTATCTATCACCTCTATAAGTACACAAAGAAAATGTTATGATTCCTGTTTTTACATACGTTTTTGCCAAGTTAATCGGAGCATGATGAATGAATCTTTTAGAAGTCTGAAGGACACACATCTTGGATAGGGATATAACCCTGAAAAAAAAGGCGTTTGGTAAAAATTAAGCATCAAATTAAATAAAATAATGCACATTAAACACTTTATTGTCTTTATCCTTTTTTGTATTGGGACAATAAAATAAAAGAGTATGGTATAAAATATATTTTTCAAAAAAAAGATACTCCATATATTTTGAATATTTTAAGGAGACAGTCAAAATAAATGCTCGTCTTCATGAACATTAGGATTGGGACAAAAAATATACTAAATATGACATTTGAAAGGATATATTGCTAGTGTCCAATAAGAGCAACCTCGAAGGAAACGAAATCAGAAAAAAATCAAGTACAGTTATGGACAAGATCAAAAACAAACACTGTAAAACAAGCTAGACGAAAAATTACATAAAAATTTAATACTTAGCTGTCTGTGTATATGTAACTGAAATGATTTGGATGTTTAGAAAAACCTGCATGTTGCATTGGCTAACTTCGACATCATGTTTTTAGCAATTCTTTGATTTTATAGTTTTTAACATTCACATGTGTAGACACAGATATGTCTCGCCAGAAATTGTCGTCTACACGTGATAAACTTAATACAGAAGGTCGATAAAATTAATGCATGGTTCTACTTTAAAGTATCTGATGAATGCAAAAAAATAATTATAATAAATAAGACACTGAATCATGACATTGAGTTCAAGGAAACATGCTAAGTGCTAGGCTGACATCATCCAATTTTAATTAACAAAAAAAAAAACAAAAAAAAAAACAGAAGAGTACCGAAGGAACAAAGGAGTGGCATTGTCCAACGACATGCCAGAAACGGGAACACAGAATGTCACTGAACCATGGATTTATTATTAGTGAAAAAATTGTAAAAAGTCACCAGAACATCAAAATTGAGATTAAAGTTACTTGACGTGTGTCAGACTAGCATTCACCCAAGAAGATGAAACAATAAACGTTAAATAGGGGACATGGGTGTTACAATTGCTGAAAAATGAACATAAATGAAAAAAAAAAATCACTGGACCGTGAAATTAAGGTCGAGGTAACTTCACAGCTGTAACACTGACATGTAGCCCACTAAAGTGTGAGAATAAACCTTAGCTGGAGACAATAAGTGTTACTGACATGAATGCCCACCATGGTGAAGATAAGCCTTATGTGGAGAGTATGGGTATTACAAATGCTGAAAAGTTAATATAAATATAAAAAAATGATAAAATCACGGGAATGTGAAATCAAGGTCAAGGTAACTAGACAGGTGCCAGATTGGCATGTACCTACTAAGAAATTCCAATGAACTTTACAAAGAGAGTCCAGCTAAGGTCAACTTTAATTGACAGGTGCCAAACTGGCATTTACCTATTAATATGTAACAATACACATAATATGGAGAGTGTAGGTTCACAATTACTCGCTGAGAAATGGAGATGATTGTAAAAGAAAATAACAGAGTCATTGGACCATTTGTCCATTTTGTTAACACAGCCGTGGCAATGTTACTGTTAAATCACCAGAATGCAATGAAATGGATTTAAGGGACTAAAACTATAAGAAATAAATACCTGTATTGATGCAAATTAATAAATATCAAAGCTCCGATGGAGCTGAATCTCGAAGCCCTGAAAATCTACACGTAGTCATCCAAAGAACTGCTGCATACGTCTGCATGTATTAAGTTATTCCGTAATACGTGAAAATAATCGGATTGTGTGATTTCGCATGTCGATTATAAATATATGCAATACACTGTCACAGGTAAACAAATGTAATTTTCATCTTTGACAAATTACTGCGCGACTGTGACAGGCTCGTTGATCCGAGACACAATACAAAAAAAAACGAGTAATTTGATAAACATGCATATTGTTTTCAGTTTAATATAACAACACCGTATTCAACTCAAGAAAATGAAGAACTATAACTTAAATACACACTGTTTACGATTTTGAAAGAAACTTGCACACTATATTTTATCGGAAGCACGAAGATCATCTTTTAGAGCTGTTAATAGGCTTGAAGCCTCACGTGATTTTTTTCTTGTCATTTTAACATCTCTCCAGCCATTTCATGGCATCGAGATAAAAAGTAGCTATTGGCTTGGTTATGAACAAAGTTATAATAAGTTATGAAAGGATAATTCTTTATTGCCAAACAGAAAATAGATATTCATATCATAGTTAACCATTTTACATACACCGGTTTTCGATAAGTGGATCCATCCAATCGTTCTCTGCATCCATATCACAAAATATTTCAAAAACTCGCAAATCAAATTTTAAAGAGAAAATTACAATATCAATAAGTAATTTCAATGACTTTTATACAACTAAAGAAACAATGAAAGTGTGTAGAGTAAATGCTTATATGAAAAAGTCTACAAATACATTGTAAAACCAAGTATTGAAAAAGAAGCTCTTTTATTGTTGTTCTTCATCTTGAGTCACCATGAGCTATGCTCTTACCTCATAGTAAGTTTAAGACGGCCCTAGCATCGGTTTGAGCGGAATTAATTGCTGAGCTTATAACAAACAACGGCAGTAGAATGCCGAAGGAACAAAGGAGTGGAATTTACAAAAATCGGAGTCCAAAGACCTGGGCAAAACGAAAACACACAAAACAATAAAGTTGGGCAGATACAAAGCACAGAAATAGAATTCTCTAATTTTTGTCCTGTTTTCACGTTTCTTGAACAGTTGGAGAAATACTGATCTCCTCTCTAGAGAGAATGTTGTTCTCGGCAAGTGATTGGGTGAAATTCAATTATGACATCAAATATGTTTGCCGTGTTCCGACTTTACCATTGTGACGTCATGAAAAAAGGCGACCATGCCTGCTGACGTCACGCTGAAAGAACACATTTATTTCGAATCATCAGAAAAGGGGGTAATGTTTTTGCCCAAAAACTCCTTGAAAGCATTAGAGAAATAAAATCCACAACCGTATCTCGTGAGAAACGACATTTCTACACTCTCGATAGTTAAATTTTCAAATATTTTAAACGCACGGCAAGCCTCGCGTTTAAAAAATTGAAAATTTAACTATCTCTAGTGTAGAAATGTCGTTTCTCTCTCGATGCGGTTGTGGATTCTATATATCACAACATTGAAAACAAAGGCACTCACAGTGTGAACTTCAATGAAACTTGGAGTGACATCAGGGTAAGCATGTTCTGCTCTGTTAACAGCACCCGTCACACGGTCAGTGAGGCTATATATATATTGAAAGATCTGTTAGGTAGCTGATTGGTAATGCCATTTTGTAACCCTGAGACAAAACCAATTTAAATCCATGATACATATTACTACACTAACCTTCAAACAGTACCAAGTTTAAATTTTGAAAAGCTTTTTGTAATCACTTTAGTATTCAAACATGGACAAGGACAGATCGGTTCCACCGACATAATAAAATAGTTAATAGAATTTCTTATAACATTTTGACAATCTTGAATGATGAATGAATGATTTTTATTCTCATAAACTAGTACAAAGTTACAGAGAACATAATAACATATAAATACAGATAACATAGCATGTGTGAAAATATACATAAAGATATTTAAAAAAAATTAACCAGGAGGGACGATCTTGTTTAAAACTATTTTTATATATCTACAGAGCTTTTCTAAAGTTACAACATTTTTGGAACAAAATAATTTATTGAATTTTGTTGTATTTTGATTTTTCCAACAATACTGTGGGAGAAATTTTTTTCTTTCTTCTTTCTTCATATGTATACAATATCTTTTTATCGCCTATTATGTGAAAAATGACGACATTTTTTCAAGAAGTGTTTGACACAAAGACATTCTATTATTCTTTTCTGAATACTAACATATTTCTCTTCAAACAATTAAACTACTGAAAGTTATCATGGTAACTCATGCTTACTAGCACACTCCAACATAACTTTCCATTTCTAGAAATAGAGAGAGTTCGATATAAAAAGTTAAAACAGAAATGAACGATTACTGTCAAAAGTGCAATTCAAAAGATGAGATTCACTACTTTTTCCATTGTCCAAAGTATAAGAACATACGAAAACAATTTCAATATAGTTAATCTTTCCGACACAAAAAAAAACGTACAAGATAAATTTACAAAACTTCTGTCATCTCCGAATCATTTGCAGCTTGTTGCTCCGTTTATTAAAAAGTCTTTAATACTGAGGAAAGTGAACTCTATAGCTGCATGATTCTTGATTGTATTTGTTATGTTTGAAATGTCTTGTTTATTTGTTTATTTTGAACTGTGATTATTTGTATTGCCATCAACTCTCAAGGGAGTCAAAATATGTTTTTCAATAAACATTATTATTATAAATGATTCTATATTACATACATATTAACTTAGAAATACGAAGAAGGGGTACCATGAACACAAAACGTAAAGGTGAAAATTTTCGAAACTTGTATATATGTATATTCAATACAAATTTGAGAATATGATAAAATTGTACATGGGACAAAATTCCTACTATGACACGGAAAGGTTAAGCAAACTGAACATCGCCTTTCTTGTTGTTCTTTATCTTGAAGTCACAAAAGCAGCAGTTATAACAAAAACAAGAACTAGTGGAAAAAATGAGTTTTGCTTGTTCTACCCTCATTAATTGTGGTGTAAATACATAGGGTTTAAGCAGGAAACGCGAATAACCCTTTTCAGTGAACGGGATCATCACGAAATGTGCACGTGAATGCGAGAAAAGGTGTCGGACGTGAAGAGGGCACAATTAATGATGGTAGACCCATAAAACCCCAAAATTTTCCATTAGTTAGTTTTTATCATAATCACTTAAATTAAACTGAAAAATACCCGTAAAGCGGGAAAAGGGTTGTTGTCTTTGTAAAACATTTTCCCGCTCGTGAAACAGGAAAGTTTTTAAAATATAGGCGGGATTTGGGAAGGAGACCCTATTGTGATCCCTTACAAAGTACGTTGCTCACGTGAACAATAATAAAATAAAAGAAATATTTCTGTAAATAACCTTATTTTTCCCAACGATATGTCTGCACGACTTTCCTGCACGAAAGGTGTGTATTGAGGGACAATCTGTCATCATTGTGGTAGCTTTTGAAGTTCTAGTCAATCGGGGAAAAAAATTAAAAAAAACAAAAACAAAACAGGTAAATTAAACTATTCGATTAAAGAAAAACTACAACAATATTGAAATATTTAAACAATAAACAAAGGAGGTAGATTGTAGAGATAACTTGTATAAATTTATTTGTAGATGGTGATCATTTAAACTAAAAATTCTTCGGATACTATGGTAAGTTTAATGTAAAAGAATAAAGTAACGTAGACTTATTTCTGCATGTGACCATTTCGACTATTTATGTCTCTTCAGTGAAAGTTAAAATAGAATCGAAAATATATAAAAGCTGAAAAGAATAAATAATTAAAGGGATCTAAATTACAAAATACCGAAGTTACTGTTAATTTATTCTCTGCATATGCGCATTTCGACAACTTATGTCTCTTCAGTGCAGATCAAACCAAAACATACGGAAGTCCATTTACCGAAAATCTGTTTAAAAGTTGATAGAGAACAAATTACCAATATGATCTAAATATGAATGCTAAAATCAGCTCAGGACATAAAAGCTATGCAAGAGGGAGATACTTCTTAAACAAAATTTTCTAACATTTAGATATTGTAAGTTTTCAAATAAAATAGTGTAAAAAAGTAAAATAGCAAAATCGGTTTTCGGACCAGAACCGAAGTACTGGCTACTGAGCTGGTGAACATGAATAGTTTAAAATCGTATAATGAATATCAAATCTCGATTATGTTCTTTTATACATATTTCGGTTCATGGATTTCCAAATGTTTTGATTTAATCTGTACTAAAGAGACATAAGTTATCGAAATGAGCATATGCAGAAACAAAATTCACAGTAACTTCGGTATTTTGTTATTTGTAGGTAACCGAGAAATTCCAGTTGGTTCAGAAACCTATCACGGAACTAAACACAGTTCATTGAAATTGGCAACAATATTATTATATAAGTAAGGCATTTCTTTATTAGCTTGTTACAATGTTGTACAAAGATAGATATTTGTGTACAAAAACCATTCTATTGCATTTTCTTATGAAATTATAGTCTTTACAGTAACTCACTAGGCTTTAAAATTGCCATTACAAATTCGTGTTTTGTACAACGACACGTAAAAATATGGACAGAGATAAAAGGAATGGAATTGAATAGCTACAGATCAATTTTTGGCCCCATAAAAACGGTTTAAACAACCATATCCTTTGAAATACCTGTACCATATCAGGACCATTGCAGTTGGTAATTTTATTTTGCCGGTGGTTTCCATCTGTTTTGTCTGTTTGCCTCATGGACTTTGAATCTTGACAATTCTGTTTGGTAATTTTGTTATTGCCCCCTATTGCATATAACACTGTACACATATATTGCTCTGCAACATATTTGGTGATGTGACAATATTATTTTAAAGCTTCATACTTTCAATACATGTATCATAATCAACTATCATAAAAGTTTCAAATTGCTATTATAAGAATAAATAATTTTAAAGCCATTAACCTAAAAAAAAAAAAAAAAAAAATTCAAGTTAATTTATAAATGTCATTCATTTAATATAGTTATAGTTGCAATTTGTTTATTTCGTTTAAAGGAAAATAGTTCGGAAAAGGAAAATCTCAATATTTATATTCTAATTGGTAATTAGATTAATTAAAGCAAATATGTCTGCTATGAAAAATTCAATTTGGGTAATATGTACTAAATTAAAAGCAATTTTGTGGATACTCTTTCCGGAATATTTCAAAAATATTGACTCGAGCAAATGTCACAGATAATCTCTTTCATCATATTGGTTTTTTGTTCTCTATCAGTTTTTGAATATCTTTGAGTGTGTGGTCTTTCAAATTTTAGATTTTATCTGCACTGAAGAGACATAAGCTGTCGAAATTCGCATATGCAGAAATTAAATTCACAGTAAGTTCGGTATTTAGTTATTCATTATATTTTATATATAGAATACACCACAAGATTCGGTTCCTTACTATATTGTATGCACTAGAGACAGTTGAATTCTTTAATGTTAATTTGGAGGCTTGCTGAGCTTAATAAAAAAATTTAATTCAACTATCAAAGTGGATAGAATATGGTTATGAAAAATCTATATTCTGATGATACGTACTAAAGGATATGCCTTGGGTATGAAAAGTATTATTTATTTTTGTTCTAGCTAGGTCGTATCGACTAAAGAAAAATATTTCTGATATGGTAAAGGACGACCTAATTTCAGGGCAAAAATTGTTTAAATTTTCAAAACGTAAAATATTGTATGTAGTAGGTCTATCGATGAAAAATCATTAAATAGAAATAATCACTGACACATCCTTTCTTGGGGGTAGAGTATAAGTCAAATATTAAAAGATTGCTTCATTTCTTTTGAATGTCATATATGGTATAAGAACATGAAATATTGTTTTCTAAATGAAATGAACGCAAGACTTTGGTAGTTTGCAGAAAACTAATGAAATTAAAGTGTGCATTTAAGATTGTTGATAAACAATGCCCTTGGAAGATTTGTGGGTCAATTTATATTACTCCTCCACTTTCTAAAAGTTTTACAATATTCTGAGAACAAAGTATTAAATTTATTCAAGAGAGTTGTTTGGGTTTAAACTTGATATGTAAATTATATATTACAGAATATAACTTCAGCTCTGATATCAAAAACTGAAAACTGGTTGTTGCTGTAGTTGTAATAAACACTTTAGAAACTATTCCAGCAAAATAAATCAATCAATTAATCAGTTCGTGAAAGTGATTATAAAATGTACAAATGAGGAAAAAGTTGGTAGCTTTTTTAAACATCACAGATAAAAATTTATTAAATTAGAAATCTTTTACATTTCATGTTTAAAATCAAAACCAATATCTTAACTGTATTTAAAACTGAACTCACAGCATTTAAGGTAGTACGAGAGTTTAAAACTGTGCATCATTCTTGCGCATGTGACGAAAAATGGGATTCACTTTGAGAATGCTGCCAAAACGATCTTCAATATCTTATAATAGTTCAATTTGATCAAATATGCAATTTTATCGCGTTATCATGCAAAATATTGCCTTTTCAGTAAAATCCTTATCTATCAAGGGGAGATAATTTGTAAAGAAATAATAGGAAAAAACAGATTTTCACGATTTATTAAAAAATAAGTTCGGTGACCCCCATTTTTTTTCATGGAAATCGATGTACAGTATATTAGCTGGAAAATTACGGAATTAAAAAATAAATTATCTGATGTAACTAAATAAATTAAAATTTTATTATAATTCGCTTATTTTTGCTATCATGTCAACCAAAATAGCTGATTTTTACATGACAGATTTCATTCCTATATGGCCGGTGACCCCCAATTTTCATTTTATTTTTTGTATGCCCTAGTAATTAAGTGTAAGTCATCAAAATATCAGGAAGTTCTATCTGACAATTTTTAAATCCCTGTACCACTTCAAAATATTTTAAAATATGAAAAAGTCACACGTGTGTACCTCTCCTTTGCATAGAAACTATTAATGTATTTAATTTTTGCTTATTGTTACTTCAATTGTTTACCAAAGAGATATTTTGACTTGACTTTATATCAAAGAAAAAATCCATTTCATCAATATTTTGAGTTGGTTAATAACTGAAGCCAAAATTTAGCTTGCTTGATTTAATGCTTGAATTTGATGAAAAGAGAATTTGTTTTTTTTCTTATATAAATATGTCCGATTGATGATTCCAATCATCAATACCAACCAGTTAGAGTTTATCTTGCATTTATCATGTATTTTGTTTTAATCTTGGATTGTAATACAAATGTGGCGACCGCAGATTTGCTAACCATTCAAGCCAGACTGTAATTTCAAAATATGTATATTAGCAATCTGAGCTTACAATTTATAGATTTAGCTCTCAAGCAAATTTTGGATTTGAAACATTGTATAAAAAGTTAGGATAAAAATCAGATTAGTACTTTAAAAAAAGAATAATTACAAAAGGTTTTTTGAGTCCGTGTTGTTCATTTTCATCTCGCCCGCGACGAAAGTCGCAAATTGAGACATAGCGATCCAAATGTCCGTCGTCGTCAACATTTTTTCTCTAACCCTGTGGTTAAAGTTTTCTAAACATCAATATCTTCATCAAATCTTTATTGATTCATTTGAAATTTGGACAGAAGCAAGAAAATGGCCAGAAAATCATCTCTAGCTGAAAAAGTTTGAAAATTTATTATTAGTTTTCCGTATTTTTTCAGCATTTGGATTTATTTTTTTTGCACAGAAAATTTATTTTAACCCTGTGAATAATATAAGTTATCATGCATTGAACCAACTAATATGATTATTTAGATAGTGTCGAAAATCGTTGAACGGCAAGCGACCTTCAGGTCGCGCCGTTCAACCATTTTCGACACTATCTAAATAATCATATTAGTTGGTTCAATGCATGATAAC
>MJUU01023328.1:69114-90571 GCA_002080025.1 Modiolus philippinarum
AATTTCCGAAATGGCCATACAGCTCATTAAAATTATTGCAGTTGGAGTTAACATATGTGTTATGGTCTCATGTTCATTTACTCCATATCCTTTCGTAAAATATTTAATACAGGAGTTTGTCTTTTATTGCAGTGTGGAGTTGGTAAAACAATTCCCCGTGGTAGAGATGTATGCTCTTTATTTTTCTTAAATATGGTGTACTTGTTCATGAGATAATATCTCATGTGTACACTTTGCTCAATAACCATTATCTAAATATATGTAAATTCTAAAACTTAAGGATCGTAGTTTTGTCCTTACCTATATATGATATTACTGATTATTCGGATTTCGTTTGGTTTTATGCATTTTAAACATTATTTAAAATTATGGTTTTCCCTTCTTTGGGTTCTAGTGCTGCTGATGAGGAATTAATTTCCGAAATGGCCATACAGCTCATTAAAATTATTGCAGTTGGAGTTAGCATATGTGTTATGGTCTCATGTTCATTTACTCCATATCCTTTCGTAAAATATTTAATACAGGAGTTTGTCTTTTATTGCAGTGTGGAGTTGGTAAAACAATTCCCCGTGGTAGAGATGTATGCTCTTTATTTTTCTTAGATATGGTGTACTTGTTCATGAGATAATATCTCATCTGTACACGTTGTTCAATTACCATTATCTAAATATATGTAAATTCTAAAACCTAAGGACTAACTCCCTCAATCGTAGTTTTGTCCTTACCTATATTTGATATTACTGATTATTCGGATTTCGTTTGGTTGTATGCATTTTAAACATTATTTAAAATTATGGATTTCCCTTCTTTGGGTTCTAGTGCTCCTGATGAGGAATTAATTTCCGAAATCGCCATACAGCTCATTAAAATTATTGCAGTTGGAGTTAGCATATGTGTTATGGTCTCATGTTCATTTACTCCATATCCTTTCGTAAAATATTTAATACAGGAGTTTGTCTTTTATTGCAGTGTAGAGTTGGTAAAACAATTCCCCGTGGTAGAAATGTATGCTCTTTATTTTTCTTAGATATGGTGTACTTGTTCATGAGATAATATCTCATGTGTACACTTTGTTCAATTACCACTATCTAAATATATGTAAATTCTAAAACCCAAGGATTAACTCCCTCCATCGTAGTTTTGTCCCTAGCTATATTTGATATTACTGATTATTCGGATTTCGTTTGGTTTTATGCATTTTAAACATTATTTAAAATTATGGATTTCCCTTCTTTGGGTTCTAGTGCTGCTGATGATGAGGAATTAATTTCTGAAATGGCCATACAGCTCATTAGAATTATTGCAGTTGGAGTTAGCATATGTGTTATGGTCTCATGTTCATTTACTCCATATCCTTTCGTAAAATATACCTACCTCTCTAGCCTATGGAGCGTACATTTCACAGTTGATTCGTTACTGTCGAGCATGTAGTTTATACAGTGATTTTTTTAATAGAGTAAAAACACTGTCCCAAAAGCTGCTTAGTCAGGGATTTGTTCAGCCTTTGTTACTTTCATCCCTTCAGAAATTCTATGGCAGTCACCATGACATAATTGACAGATATGACGTGTTTGTGTCCCAAATGAAAACGGATATTTTCAGCTAGATTTCACGTATTCATGGATTTGACATAACCGGATTTGACTCCGCCCTGGATTGACTCACTGATAGTGTGACAGGTGAAGCTAGCGGAGCGGGACATACTTACCCTTCCGGAGCACCTGATGCCACTCACAGTCTTCATGGGAGTTCACACTACGGGTGCCTTAGTTCTTAATGTTATCTTTGTAGCTGTTTCACTTCCTTGTTTGTCTTTGTTTTTCTCTGTTGCCGTTTTTGCCTCGTCTTTCGACTTCGATTTTTGTAGTCATCGCTTCCCCTGTTCCTTCGGTATTCTACTGCCGTTGTTTCAAAAGTCAAATTGCAAAAATGTTTGATTCTTATTTTTTTAAATTTCCAGAAACTCTCAAAGACCAGTTATCTTTTTTTTTCTTTGGAATTCTACCTAACAACCATATCTTTTTCAATTCCTTACAATATGAATAATGATTTTCAAAAGTGAAATTTAAAAAATCCTGGATTCCAGTTTTGGTAAATTTCATGAAACTCTAAAAGACCAGTTATTTTTTTTTGGGAATTCTACTTAGCAACCATACTTCTTTTGCAAATATTTCATTGAAAACAGTCATTGTACAAAAATATTTGATTCCAATTTTAGTATGAAAGCCTCAAAGACCAATTTTTTCTTGGAATTCTACCTAGCAACCTCGTCTAAATATAGGTCAATTGATAATGACAATGTTCTGAGCGGGCGAGACATTAAGTTCCGTGGAACCTTTACGATTTTTTTATGTGTGTGTGTCTTCCTTTTTCTTTTCTATGCAGTGCTCATGTAATGTCTTTGTTTCTTTGTTTTTCCGATGCTGCCATTGTCTTTGGATTGTTCGTTTTAAACTGACGGTCCGGTTCTCACTTCAAAAGCATTTGTTTAATTTAATTACTTTCTGTGAGAATTTGTCGTGTTAACGTCTTGAAAAAATATAAATATTTCGCATACTTTTTATAGACACATAATAAATATTGTTCAAGTGCGCTTGTAATATGCAATGTAAAAAATTGATCATAAAGCAAATCAAGATTATGTTTTGTATAACTGATCATTAAGTAAATCAATATTAAGCTGTTTGATACATTTTTGTATTCATCTTTCCGAAAATTAACATAGTCTTAAAATTTTTGTATTGTTGAGCAAATTCTTCATAATGTAACTCTAAAATTTACTGATGATCATAGAAAAACTATAATTTGAGACAATCAGTTTATTTCCATCAATTTTCCTCAAAATAACATATTTCATCAGATATTTCAGTCAGAAGATGACAGTCATTACAAATACTTGTGTGACCTACAAAAAATAGGGCAAAAAGTTTTTAACTTTGACCTCTCCTGGGTTAATAATTTGTAATACATAGTTTTTTTTTATTGTAAAACCTTTTCATGCACAAAAAATGGTGTCTGGAAAAGCTGAAGTATTTCAAACTCTTATTGGACGACATCCGTTCTGCCTCTATGTTCTTTTTGGATCACGTGGCTTGAAATAAAATTAAAGGGTATAAGATATTTAGAATTTTATCGTCTAATTTGTCAATCTGGTCAAAGTCGATTTTACTGGGTATAGAAATTACCTATTTTGGGTAGTATGAATAACAGCAATTGTAATTGGTATGAAAAATCCTTTTTCTATGTTATATTTTGGTAATATGTACTTAGTAGGTGTGATGGGTATGAAATCTCAATTTTTTTGTTCTATTTTGGAATTTTGGACTATAAATGTGCATCTCAATATTTATGTTATATCTGGGTAATATTGGAAAATGATTCTCAATTTCCATGTAGTGTTTGTGTTACGTAAACCAATGCACAAGAGCTGGCTTTGAAAAATCTTGTTTATATGTTTTGTGGTGGCAATATTGACTTGAGCAGATGTAAAGGGTATAAGAAATCTCCTACATTTTAATTTGGTTAAATTATCAAATAAAACAGGTATGAATAATTTCTGTTTTAATATTATATTTAAGCAATATGGACGAAAAATTTTTTTTAAAATCGCTATTTACACATTCTGTTTGATCAATATTGACAAAAGCAAACATCGTCATCTATTTTTGCTACAATGACATGAAAGATCTGTCGTATATAAAATAATCTTTATTTACATGTTCTGTAGGGTTGGATATCTCTAAACAGAAGTAGATGTGAGGTGTCCTTTATTTTTACTTTTAGCGCTCTCTATGGAAAGTTGCATCGGCACAAACATTACCAGACGACAGGAACACTGCAATAAAAAGGATTGTTTCTAAAAATTAAAACCCAAAAATGTTAACAATATGGCTGTAGTTTTTAATCTACTATGAGGTTTGAGCAAAGCTCATTGTTGAAGGTGTGTTCAGGATGAAGAACAACAATAAAAGCGTTGTTCCGTTGCTTGCTTTTACCATGTATTTATAGAGACTTTGTCTAATGTGCATTTATTCCATATCCTTTCGTTGTTCATTAAATGCTCAGTAAATCTAAAGTTATTTTTACAAAAGCAATTTTATTTGTTTGGATTAATTGCCGTTTCTGATTAGATGAACTTTAAATACTTATTTTTATTGCAAGTGTCACATTTTCATTGGCTAAACTTGCGAATTGCATTATACGAGAAAATTTCTAACTGCTTTGTGATCACAATTATATTTTCGACTTAAAGTCATGTTACTGACCTCGATAGGAAACAGCAGTTTTTTGTTCGAAATTCGTGGTATTTTGCACAGAAACCATTTTTTGGTACGACCTACCTTTGTATTTTGCATGTTTGTACCTGTCATGAATTAAACCTGAATGGTATTTGTTTGCTCAGTTATTAATTTATTCAATTCTATTTAGTGTTTACTCATATAAAATTTTAACAGAACATGTGTGTTTCGATAATTGTTGGTTTAAATATATACTATTAGTAATTTGTTTGCGAGTATGGAATTCTCTGCTTGTATTGCATCGAGTGCGACAGCACGAGATGCAATACTAGCTGAGAAATCCATCCGAGCAAAACAAATACTAAAAGTATTTTTATCGCTAATTCTGTTATTGATACATATCGGATATGTGTTTCCCTTTCCAATGAAATAATTTTTTTAGTTAAACAAATTATTATTGGTTAAAAATAGAGCTTTCTTTCTTGGAATTATTTTTGTCACGAAACGTCACGCGACGTCATATTAATACGCTGTTGCTGACGTCCAATAGAGATTGACGATAATATGTTTGTATCAGCGCAATGAAGTGATAATAGAATTATCGTCGCTCGGGAACAATTGAAAATTGCACAAATTAGCGATAAACATATTTATTCATAAATTTCAAACATGTGTATAACATAATGCAAATGACAGGGTTGGGTAACAAGCTCAAAAAAGCCTTTTCCAGACCATCTCCTGAAAGTATCCTCGATTTTATGTTCATATATATAATTTTTCTCTGTGAAAACAAGAAATTTAAAAATGAAAATACAAATATTAGATTTTTGAAATTAAAACAATAGACACCCTTAGTTCGCAAAATATATGCAGAACTAGTATTAAAAGGAAAAAAAATATGATAATTGTTACTTCTCTTTAGGTAGAATGTTGTTTTAGAAGTATTTATATATTTGATATTATTCTGTAATACAAAAGTATATATTAAAAATACTAAAAAGTGTCATTGTAGATCAATGTTAAGTGGCTAATAAATTAAACATTGTAATTTCATTCTACACTATTTTAATTATTTCGAAGCAATTTGCTTATTTCATCATGCATTTATACAAAAACAACTCCGAATATTTTTCAAGAGCAATATTTTTCTACTGAAATTCTGTTTTATATCGAAAAGCAAAATTATTCAAAAATCTAATAAACTCCCCAAGAAGTAAAAAATAAAAACAAATGAAAACACACGAATCAATGACTGTCTTGCAGCAATCTGATTACATAAATAACACTACAAATTTATATTTATATTCAATCAAATTTGTGCCATTCAAATCATTAAACACACCTTTGAATTGACTGTTCGTAACACAAATGTCACTTTGATAGGAAAATATATGTGTGAGAAAATTGTTTTACTGGTGTTTGATATACCCATGGGGCATTTTATACAAATGTATGTTCCAATATTATAGACCTTTCTTTGTATCAGACTATTACGTAGATATAGCAACAATTAAATTCTTTTTACATGAATTTAAAAGAACCGTCAGATATAATAAAGTTGTTTATTTTGAATTAAAAAAAATACCGAAGTTTCTGTAAATTTAGGTTCTGCATATGATCATTTCGACAACTTATTTTTCTTCAGTGCAGATAAAATCTAAACATTTGGTAGGCCATAAAGTCAAAGATGTTTAAAAACTGATCGAGTAACCAAATATGAACTATAACTGGAAAGCCAAAATCAGCTTAAGAGTGCTTTGCATAAGGGAGATACTCCTTAGTTTTCAACAAAATTTACAAAAACATTAGATATTGCAGGTTTCCAGATTAAATCGGCTTTCGGGTCAGTACCGAAGTAGTGACTACTTGTTGATGAATACCCTAGTGGACTAACAGTTCACCAGCAGTGGAATCGACCCAGTGGTAACGAATAAAATAAATACTCAATAAAAACAAATGCTTGGAAATGCAGAATACAATTCTCTTCGGTAATTCTGGTATAATTGTTGTGTAAGAGTCAAGGTAAATATTTCATGGGCATGTATATTAAGTCTAAGGAAATTAATTGCGGAATATCATTAGTTTTTTTAGCTTATTTTTTCTTTTGTTCTCAGTGATGCCATTTAGATGAAAAAAAGTATTTAAAATACTTATACTATACTTATACTATTCTCATCATCAAATCAGATGAATTGAGTTACTGTTGTTTTTTCTGATATTATTAATTATTGCATTCATTTCTCATAGAATATTATTTTTTCAGTATGAATGATCTTGCATAAAAATAAGTAATAATATATTTATTATAGACAGTTATGTCCACAGTAGTCAATGTATCTGCAAACAAATACATAGACACCAAGGAAAAATAATCAAACTGATCATGAACACACACACAGACACACTCACACCCACACCCCCAAAAACTTTTGAGTGGAATGAATGAGAAATTTTCTAAGTACACTGAGTAAATAACGGTATATTGACTTTGTATTTGCATAGACACATATTTTGGCAAGGTTGTTGTACAATATTTTAGTATAACAAACATTTAATAGATAAAGCAATGGCAGTACAACAGCGAAGAAACAATAAAAAGACACAACCAGTGACATGGCAAAAACTAGAACACAGAAAACAAAAGACATGAACGAAAATTATTAAGTTATGAAATCACCAAAAAAAAATTTCCAAACTAAGAATCGCGTTGTAAACTCTCACAAAAAGCTAAAATCACTAAATCACTAAACAAGATTTGCATATAGTGGAATTGTATTTTGATTTAGTGCTATTAATTCGATACTGAATTACATCAATATATTTTATATGCACGAGTTGGTTTGGTATAATTTAAAAAAAAAACAGCAACAAAAGTGCCATTCCATTTCTTTGTTTTTTGCCTTGTATTTGTTGAAACTTTGTCTCATATGCACTTACTCAATATCTTTTCATTGTTTACTTGGGATAATTAAGAGCTAAAATTTACTGCAATTTGGTAAGTTTGTTATTTTGAAAGGATGAAAAAACATAGAATCGCCTATAAAGATTTATTGCCAAATTTGAACTACTGAAAATTTCCATCAGATGCTGAGAGAAAACACACTTTTATAAATAAAATCAATCGGGTGTGATTGGATATCCTTGTTGTATCGCATCTTTAAAAGCGATTCATTTCCCCTTGAATAAGTTGTTGATGATGTTTTTGTTGTTGCAGCATTGCAAAATAAGTACAAAGGCTATACATGGCGTGATACTAATTTTTCGGTTAACTTCTGTATATTATTTTTAAAAAGAACATTTCACATTTTGCAAACACGTACAGATTGATATTTTCCTTACTTTTTAACCCTTTAGGTTAATTAATTTACTTAATTATCAAAAACAACAGTGTAAACAATGTAAATCACTTTTTGATGCTAACTCCGTGTGAATTCTCCAATGACAATAATTATCTGATTAAAGTATAATTAGCAAACACATGTGTGTGTTGTTCAACACATTTCTTTTACTAAACGTATGTCAAACATGATATTGCCTTGATCCTTTTCCAAAAAACCACAAGAAATCCAACGTTATACCGTACTAGCACGTTCACTTACTACAATTTCTTCGTCAAAGCAAATGATTTCAAACTATTTGTTAATGGTTATAATAGCAAGATAATTTCAGTGTTGACATTCATTTTTATGCACAGAAATAAATCATTGTACTTGGTCTTTACCGTTGACAAGAGTGATGATAGATTAGTTCTTTGTCACAGGTGAGCGCCTGGAACAGTCTTGGTCGATTGTCCCAGTGGAGTGTAAGCATGTTTGAATAAGGACAATTTTTAAATTTAAAGAACTAAATATTAACAGTTGTTCTTACGGTGAAAAGGACTTAATACCCTGGGAGTAACTGTTTCAGGTGAGTTAATTCTATTTTTATTTTCTGAGAAAGAAAGAAAAATATGCGTTCATCTGGAGATATTAGAATCAATATAAGTGTGACGTCAGAAAATTGGTATGAAGTAATTTTAAAATACATTAATGTTTTATTTAGTGTAAGTTACCACGTTATGATACCTGGTGCAAGGCTTCCTATGGAAATATTTAAAAATTGAAAAGAAACCACAATGCAACTGTAATTGTAGAGTAATGATTGCAAGCTCAAGTAAATTAGAAGCACAACAATAGAACATCTTATTTTATATGGGTGTTCACACTGTTAGCGCTTTATTTTTGAATGTTGAATTTTGTAATTTGCGTATTTTTTTGTGAATGTCTCGTGTTTTCGTTATTGTTTTCTCGTTTTTGCCATGTATTTGGACTTGGATATTTTGTAATTGTTTGCTATGTCTTCGGTATTCTACTGCGGTTGTTTGCTATGTCTTCGGTATTCTACTGCGGTTGTTTAATCCAAACTGATTTTTGATATTATTTAAAATATTTATTTGTTGAGTGGTCTTAACCTAATACAGATTTGCGAATTGCACTTTGATTTGTTATCTTCTAGTGGATTATTCATTCAAAAAGGTTGATTTCGTCAGTTCGAAATGTTGCATTTTTATGTCGAACTGTCACGGGTATTTCAAATTCTTAAAAATAAATATTAACAAATGCCCAAATTTAAAAAAAATGTGATAATATTTTAGAAGTAAATAAAAAACTGTTAAATGAACAGTTAAGTTCCTTAAGGCTTCAATGTTTTTGCAATTTTTTCACAAAATGAGAATAGATATTCCGATTCTCAAAGGAATAGAACATAAAAAATCAATATAAATTTTGTATTAAAGACAAAGAGGAAAACCTTTGGTTTGAAATGGGCTTTAAACCATTATGTAGATAGCTGAAATGCAAAAATTCATGAATAACTTTTTTATGGACACAAAATATTTGAGTATGTACATAGAGACACATAAGGTGCATGGGTCTTGTATGGCCTGAAGGGACATTGTCCGTGATATTTCGTTAACAACGAAGACGTTTGTTGCACATGTAATACAGATATGTTAATTGTCATGTTTGCTTCAGGATTAATCACAACAAATACAGGTTTACAATATCATTATGTCAAAATATCAATGTTGAAAGTAAATTTAGTTTGGTGTGTTCGTCTAATCCTAACATTAAATATGGCGTCATTGAAATTTGTAACACAATTTGTCGTAGTTTATAGAAGTCAAATTAGCCATATTTAGTCATTCTAAATATTATTGGTTTTCTTTATTTAAAAAAAATGTATTCCTTTATTTATCTTTAGTTTCCCTTTGCCATTAATGTGCTTAAAAATAGTTAGCCTTATCTCTATCAGTTTTTACATATTTTTGATTGTATGGTCTTCAAAACGTTTAGATTTTATCTGCACTGAAAAGACATAAGTTGTCGAAATGCGCATATGCAGAAAAATTCACAGTGACTTCGGTTTTTAGTAATGTTACCACTGGGTCGATGCCACTCCTGGTGGACTGTTAGTCTCCGAGGTATTCACCAGCCCAGTACTTCGGTGCCGACCCGAAAGCCGTTTATTTTGGAACCTTAAAATATTTAATTTTTTGTAAATTTTGTCGAAAACTAAGGAGTATCTCCCTCATGCAAAGCTCTGTCTTTAGCTGATTTTGGCTTTACATTTAGATCATATTGGTTGTTTGTTCTCTATCAGTTTTTACATATCTTTGATTTTATGGCTTACAAACCTTTAGATTTTATCTGCACTAAAGAGACAGAAGTTGTCGAAATGCGCATATGCAGAAAGTAAATTCACAGTGACTTCGGTATTTAATTATTCGTAAAATCTGTTTATGACACAAAACATTTAATATACTTGTAGGGTACAGCTCTTTCTAAAACTGAAATCACAAGTTGTTCAGAAACATAATACGAATCTTGAATTTTTTGCTATATTCTTAACTAGTTCGTTGGCTCAAAACTTGTTTTTTTCAGCATTGGCAATGTCATATACTTCTTTAGGATATTTATATTTTTTCTCATGGACCAACTATTAATACAAGACTGTTAAAATACTAAACCTAGTTTCATAGATTATTGCCAATCTTGACTTCCAATGCCCCTCTTAATCTAAATACATGTATAACACGTTTTGAGAACTCTTGTTGATTTGCAGCTGAGTTACCAAAATTTGAATAATTTCAGTATGAATTCTATCATACTTGTGCTGAATTTCGCAAATAAACCGATATCTGAATATAAAACGCATTGAATCTGGCACTGACACTAACGAATGAATTGACCATGTGCACGTTGTTGAGGCTTATTACATAATGTAATGGTGTTTTGTGGTAACAATTTCCTCACCGTGAAACAATTAATGATAAAACGGAAAAGTTTCTAGAAATTCATCAATCACCCCTTTTTACACCAAAAGTCATCAACGAATGGTGTCGCCTATGCGTAGGAAATGGATAATATAAATCTAGCATTCTACAAGTTCTTTACATATCGATCAGCCGAACACTTGAAACGTTGAAAACTGAAGCCCTGCACGAGATAGGGTAAGGTTCATCCGACAAATGGTTTGTTTTCCAAATTTGTTAGGCGTCTCTTCTCAAACTCATAATGAAGAACATCAGCAAAAACTCTTTTTTATCAATTTCTCTAAAATGTAGGGATTTGTCCCATTTACTTTATATAACCTTTCATTATAACTATTTATCAGTGTTTACATGCAAATACCCAAGAAGACTGTGCAACTTTTATGCTATTTTATGCACATTTTGTCTTTAATCACTATCAAATTTACCTGCGCATTTCTTGCAAAAACGACCTTTGTTAAAACATCTTCAAGAACTTACTTCTGGTCCGATTTTTTTTAAACTATCAGTGCCAAAAAGAGTTTGACAAATCAATTTTGCCCCCCAATTTTGAAATTATATTATGTACAGTAGTTTTCTTATTATTTCTATTTTAAATACAGTCATTTTAACACAAATTTGAAGTCAAAACTTACTATATATCCATTATGAATCCTGACGTCAGTCTTTTTTGAATTGTGACAATTAAAAAGTAGTTAACACACAATAATTTCAAAACAAATTGGTAGAATCAGCTTTTAATTGTCTATCTGTTGACATGCATTTCATTAAAATCGAATCAGAAATAACTTCTTCAGAATTTAAAAAAAAATAGGCCGTTTTTACAAGAAATGCGCAGGTATATTCGACATTGAGGGAATAATTCTGGCCCTTATATAGCAGAAATATCAGGAAAATATCGAAATGTAAACATTTTGTCCTTTAATTGAATAATTTCCATTTTAAGTGTACTTTTGTCACCGTTTTTAGGATTAATAAACTAAAGAGCTGATTTAGTCTTTTAGGCATAAGTTAAGTGTCAGTTGTAACTCTGCAAGTAGTGATTTCTGTTATGTCAGCTTTTCAGTCAAAAAAGTGGGAACTTGGATAAATACATTCTCATGGAATGAAAAAAGGAACAGCATTTAAGAAACATATGAATAATTTATAATTGTCATATTATGATATTCATCTTGATTTTCCTTAAAAATCTGAGCCTTACAAGAAAATGAGAAAAGCTGTGTAGCAGAGTAACAATTTGAACGTCATGCTCTGAATACGCCTTTTTGGGTAAATTGATAAAAAAGTAAATGCATGTAAGTCGAAATTTGATGGCTCTTACACCAAAGGGACTAGTGAAAAGAGTTCGAGTTAGAGGGATGTTCGAGCTAATGAAGTTGAACTTTCTATAAGCTTGACCATATGGACAAGAAAAATGTTTCGAGACATCCATGTCGTTCGAGTTATTTCAGTTCGAGCCATCGAAGTTCAACTGTACATATACAAGTATCATCAACGTTTAATATAATTCTTTCACACATGTAATGTAGACGGTTGTTGCAAAACATGATTTGTAATTTTTTGAAAGCTAAGGAGTTTCTCCCTCATGCAAAGCTCAGTCCTTGACTAATTTTTGCATTACATTTAGATCATATTGGTTATTTGTTCCATATCAGTTTTTAAACATCTTTGGGTTTATGGTCTTCCAAACGTTTAGATTTTATCTGCACTGAGGAGGCATGGGTTGTCGGGTTGCGTATATGACGAATTTCTATTTACAGTGACTTCGGTATTTAGTTGTTTGTCAAACAAGTGCAGATCACCATCAATGATTTTGCAATATCATCATTCCTTAATTGTTATATTTAGTGTCAACATTGTTTATTTTTATTTGGATCGTCTTTATATCAGTATATACGCTTGTCATGTAATTTATGATTCATTATAATAATTTGTTTATTCTAAAAGTATATCTGCTATGAATGTAATAAGTAGGTGTTGATTAATGCTGGGAAATTATATTTTGTTGTGTAACATATGTAACTGTTCAAAGTGTTTACAAACAGTAGACATATGATTAATTCAACACGTTTTTTACCATCAATTTTAAAGTATGTGTATTTAGACATTTTTATGTTCATTTATGTCTAGTGAGGAAACGAACCCAAGTTCGCAAGCAGAAAAAGCTTCCAGCAAATTGAAACTGAAACACTTCATTATATTTAATGTACTGTTTTTTATCAATGAGACAAAATGTATTGTATATACATACTTTCAAAAATTGTTTTTTTGTTTCATTCAAGTTATTAGTTTATGTTAAGAGAAAAGAATATATATAATATCAAAAATAATATAATACTGTTTTTCTATTTTGAACAAGTTTTAAAAATGTGACGGCATAAGCTATATATTCATAATTGAGTACGAAAAGTGTCTCTACAAAAAAGATGATACTTAAAAAGAGATTAATCTTTCAATATGATTGATGCCAGTACTTTGTCTTGGGGCGTTTTCCAAATGAAATCACATTTGCCTGATATTTCTGTGAAGAGTACGATTTGTGGAGAACGGAAATTAAGACCTTGTTACGCTCAGTAATTAGTTTAACAAAAATTGAAGTAACCGAGTAGCCACCGTTTTAGTGAAAATAGCGTATTATACAGGTTGCATTAGTTCATATAAACAAAACACTACATACATGTCTATGTAAAACACTGTAATATTTGCTTTACACGAATAGATTTCATTGGTGTATTTATGCCTGGTTTATTGCTTTGAACGATAAATATGGTTTTATTGCGTAATGAAAATAATGAAATGACTGTGTTTTTCATTACACAGCAAAATGTTTTTACGCTTCCCGCCTCTTGCAATCATTATTTAATTTAAAACAAAAGATGTTTTCCATTAGGGGCATGGCAATGTTTGTTCAACAGTTGTTCAAAGAAAAGTAAAATATTTTCTAGCACAACAAACTTGCTTGCTTGCAATTGCTATTCAGGATAAGTGCACGACATTGGTATATTAATTCTATTAAAACCTTTAACATCTTAATATTAAAAAAAATTAATTAACGTTTGCCCTTTTACAAATATGGATTATAGTCGAACAAAACTAATCTTGTTGTGAGTAATGTTTTACCTGCTGACACGTGTGTCAGAACAGGAAGTAATTTCCCTCAGTAGACATAATCTTCAACGAACTTTGGTATGAATAAGGTCTTTTTAACAAATTCGAACATAAAATTGCACGTATTATTCATTTATTGTAGTTGTGATGTACCAGAAAACTTGCATTTAAAGATTCGAAACAAAGAATCAATGCACAGGAAATAGTATTTACTAAGAACTGTTAATTATTTAGAGTATTGCAAAGTAGTCTTGTGAAGTATTCAGAGTATGACCAGTGATTCAGGGTATTGAGGGTAATATTATAAGCTTTCATAAACTACAGATTGGAATTTTCATTAAGTCAAACATTTGACGAGATGTAATAACATGTATACCAAAGATGATAATTGTAAAAACTATTTGAATTACTTTAGAGCCATTACTTTTTAATTGTGACATAAAAGATTGACCAACTTCTGTTGCAAAAACATCGCAGACAATTATTCTCACTATTATGACTGAAACACAAAGGGATTCTTTAAAGAGCGTTATATTGGCGAGTGTACACAACATTTACCCCATTTCCTTTCTTTTTCATATTTCAGACTTCTCCGAAAGAAGCGGAGAAGACATTCTGGGCTTTTACGTATGTTAAACATCGAAAAGGCATTTATCTAATAAATTGGTTCTTTATCAAAAATGTCTTTGAATTTTATACAAACTGATGTAAATTGGTAAAAAGTAGTTATTCTAAAATAAGCATCTGTTTCTCTAGTTATCATTATTGCTCTGATTTATGCAATATTGAAGAGGGATAATCAGGGGGATCCGCTGTCGCCTTAATTTTTCAGCATTGTTCTTGATCTGTTGAGTTTGTTCTTTCACAAACCATCCATATATCGATGTGATGAAAATTAATCAGTCGAAATTCTCATTATGTCAATTAGAAGGTTATTCATCTGTGACATGAGTTGATAAAACCGATTCATGACAGCAAACCTTACATTATTTAGATAAATTCTCTCAAAGTGCTTGATTGAGAGTGAATTTAGATAAAAAGCAAGCAACTTGGATTGACTCAAATTGGAAATACAAATATTTTATTCCCAGATAAGACATACGAGAAAATATGAACTATTATTTAACAAACAAAAAAAATCATGCAATTTAATAGAAATTGTGTCAATTAAGTAACTATAAAAATTGAGCCAATTAAGTGTCTATTGAGCAACTTAATTGGTTAACCAGGTTATTCAAACTCTAGCATTGCCAATTTTGCAACTTCTAACAATACTAGTAAATCGATAAATTACATTTTTTGATGATATACAAAAATTTTTCCTCAACTTTATTTTTAGAATGGTAGAGCAGATCGTATACAAAGTAATATTTTGACAAATATAGATGAGATAGTGGGCTAAAAATTCCTTTTTTACTCACTGAAGTGTCATGAATCATTTAAATAAATCACTTGATCTGTTAAATGTTTCCCATGGACTGTGGATAATTTTTTTTTAAATCAGGTATGAATCTAATTTATGAAGGTTTTCTCATTGAATGAAATTTATACCCGACAGGTTGCTAACAAGTTTAATCCTTTTTGTTTATTGGGATGAAAATGTATGAGTTGAAAATTCAAGAGCAACATCTCGAGTCGGCCACTTTGATTTTGAAAAATATGAAAATCAATATAAACTATTTTGTTCAAAGATCTTGTGAGAAAGATGTACATGTATTTTTATGAACATGATTTGCAAGGTGTTAAATGTCAGTTTTTATATTTTGACCAGTTCAAACAAAACAATTAACTGAATTATAAAAAATCAGCCATTAATTCTTAAAGAATTTAGAATTAAAGTTATATCACTGATATCACTCTGTTTTTTTAGAGTTTACACTGTTAGTGCTTTAGTTATTCGTGTTGTAGATATAGTGTTCGTGTGTTTTGTGGGTGTGTAGTGTCTTTGGTCTTCCGTCTTCTGGTGTTCTCGTTTTTGCCTTGTCTCTGGACTTTGAATTATGTAATTTTGTGCTTTGTTCCTTCGGTATCTACTGCCGTTGTTTAGTTACATACAAGAGAATGTAGGGACAGAAAGGATGTTCCTTCTTGGGAATGGGGAATTTAGATATTTTGAAATCATCACTTTTGTAAAAAATTCTAACATAAAAGTATCCCATTTTGTGTCAAACAATTAGAAATATGAAACTGATCTTTTAGTTTCTATAGTGTCTTTAATTTCAAATTTACAGGATTATGAAATATGTAAGTACATATTGAAAAATGGATTATTTAGTAAACACCATCAATATTTCTTAAAGTGAGGTGAAAGAATTTAGTGATAAATTCTTTTTTTCGAGTATATAATCTAACCATGTTAGAATTCGTTTCATTCAATAAGTTCGCCTAATTTTGTCTAGCTGACAGTTTGTTTTCGTAATCCCTATTTTGGTATACCCCTTTTCTTTTTTTCTTTGCTGGTTATGGTACACATTACTACTAAACATTTGGGAAACGAAATCAATTGTAATATGACCAATGAAAGGATATGGAGTTAATGCTCGTGCGACAAATACAAATACGTGGCATAACCAAGCAAAACCAAGCAATGGAACAATGCTTTTATTGTTGGTTTTCACCTTGAAGTCACCATGAGGCCTTCCACAATGAGCTTTCCCTTACCTTATAGTAAGTTTAAGACTAATCACCTTTTTGCTCTCTATGAATTTCAGATATGTTGTACTTGTTCATGAGAGAATTTCTCACATAGATGCACTATCATACTTCCAAATTTTAATATTTTTATTTCAAAATGGGATTCAGACTACCTGTTCATATTGCTCATATCTCATTAATTCATCATGCCAAGTTTTCTTACAATCGACTTGATGAGTGCCCTTTGTTAGGTTAAACTTATTTTATTTGCACATATAATGACAAAAGGGATAAGACACAAGTTAAACAAACTTATGAAGTCTTCTCCCGNAATGATATATTAGAGCTTGCTTATACACATAACAACAAATATATAGCAATGTCTTTTCATAAGAATAACAAAAAAAAGAAAAAAAAAGAAAAAAACTACAGTGATACTTAGATAATGATAGAAACAATATGGTTGTTATTTTTGGTGGTGTGTGTGGTGATCAAACAAGAAATCTCTCCGACATTTTGATATATTCGTATACGAGCTTAAATATATATTCATTTTGGGCATCGGTTAACCCTGGGTTACCACAAGTTAACAGTTCAAGATCTATGTTACAAACCTCTGGTAACCAAGCCAGATTTGCAATCAAAGAATTTCGTAGCATTGTAAATTGTGGACACTCGAAGAAAAAATGGAAGGCGTCCTCGCGATATGCACCACAAAGACATGACGGATTGGATATAATGTTTACCTTATATAAATCATAATTAAGAAATTATGCCTTGCATCTAAGTTGTGTCAATATTATATTTAATTTTCGGGGGTCGACATTATAGTAGCTAGGAACTTTAATTATTTCATTTTTGCTTTCGCAATTCATGTTTGAAACACGAGATAGAGTTTACATTCCTTAATGTAGGCTGTAACTGGTTCCATTGACGAATAGTTGAGAGAATGAGGGAATCATGAGTTGTCGAAAGTCCTTTGTTTATCTATATGTTGTGATTGTCCACCAGCTAGGGACACTAGTGCGTTTGTCAGGCAACGGATGACAGTGATTGTAAGAACACTTTGCCAGTTTAACTAATGTTTGCAGACGATCCCGCATCCCTGGCCAGAAAAAAAACCTGAATGTAGCGTTGCTCGACATCTAGCAGTGCATTCGAATCAAACGGGTGCAGAACATAGACCACAAATTCTTCATCCGCTTTTAGGGTAGTCTAATGTAGTTCCTAATCGAACATGAGTATTTTTTTTTTTTTGAATAATGGCAGAATTTGTTTGGTAATGAGTTTTAATGAGATGAAGAACAACAATAAAAGCGTTGTTCCTTTGCTTGTTTTTACCATGCATTTGTAGAGACTTTGTCTCATGTACATCTACTCCATATCCTTTCTTTTACCATTTACTTCACTTTGTTGCAAAATTAAAGTACATACTTGGAAGTTTACAAAAATATTTTTTTGTGGAAGAATCTTACTTAATTTGGCAGCAGCATGCCTCGGTAAAGGAGTGTAATTAGCCATGAATGTACATATTGGCTCCAAATCTTGACCCCTCTGAGATTGAATTTCAAATGCTAGAGTAAAATGCCGGTCAACATTTGTCAGGCTTCGACCGGATGTTATTAACTGTGTATAAGGAAAATTTAGGCATAAAATATACTTGCAAGAAAATATTGGAAAAAGTTGTAACATGGACATATAGTGTATTTAATTGTAGTCTATGTCCTGCTAGGGACCGTCTTGACCTTACTATTATGTATGAGTAAAGCTTATTGTTGAAGGCCTCATGGTGACTTCCGGATGAAGACCAACAATAAAAGCATTGTTCCAGTGCTTGGGTTACCATATATTTGTGGAGACTTTATCTCATTTGCATTTACTCCATATCTCTTCATTGTCTATTGAGTGGAATTAAATGTCGAACAACGCTACGTCCATGTTCATTTTCATCATGGATTCGGGGTCTCCAACAAGCAGAAAATTAAATGGAAACGTGTTCTCACAATCAAAGTCGTCACCAGCACAGTCGTTTAGTACTTTGTAGCTGGTCCGAAAACCGATCACTTGAAACTTCCTTGTAAAACATTTTTCTTTTACTTTGGGTTTTTGTAGTTTGCCTTTTCACTTTGAAAGCTTTCATTTGCTTTTGAATTTCATTTGTTTACATTTTTTTCATTTGTCTTTCATTTTTTATTTTGCTGTGCAGTTTTGTTTTGAACTGTGGCTTCTGATTGTTTTAATAACACATTTATCTGCTTTGAAGAGGCATAAGTTGTCGAAAAGGCCATCTGCAAAAATAAAACTAACTCCAATTTCGATATTATATTGTTCAATTATTTAATCGTTTTTAGAATAACTTAGATATTCGTTGTTATGTGTTTTTTTGTTTTGACTTGTTTTGTTTGCTTTGTTTTTTTTTACCTTTTTATTCATTTGATTTATTTATTAATTTTTTTATTTATTCATTTTGTTTTGTTTTTTTTATAGTTTTACTTGATATCCAAGGAAAAGAATGTAAATAATGTATATTATTTAAGCAGCTTTATATCGAAGTCACAATAAATTTGGTCATTCGACAACTGACCTCATTTCAGTGTATGTAAAAAAAAAAAAAAAAAAAAAAAAAAAAAAACATTTAGAAAATCGTAATCCGCAAAATGTATATAAGCCGATCGAGAGCAAATAACCAATAGGAACTAAATGAAAAGCCAAAACACAGCTGAAAAAATTGCAAAATTAGTGTTTGCAAGATTGCAAATAAAATTGGAGTTCTCACCAGAACCAAAAGCATGGTTTCCTTGATTGGTGAGAGCTCTCGGGAACAAACAGTGAAGAACTCAAATTCCATTGCCGTATTTTATCACGTACACAGAAAGGAAATGTTTTCTGTTATTCACACAGACACTGATGTTAAACAAGTTATATTTACATCATACTTAAATAAGTACTTGTAATGTATCCTACACATGATTCGAGACAACCTTTAATTTCAAGTGGTTATAGTTTGGTTTATAACACATATCTTTTTATTTTCAAACAAGTAGATTTGGTTAACAATGAAATGCTACGGGAGTAATGCAAATGAGACAAAGTTTGTACAAATATATGGTAAATCAAGCAATTGAACAACGCTCTGATTGTTGTTCTTAATCTCGAAGCACTATGAGGCATTCAACAATGACCTTTGCTCATACCTCATAGTAAGTTCAAGACAGCCCAGAGCGCCAGTTTGAGTGGAATTCATTGTTAAACGTCGAGTAACGCTACATCATGTCCAAATCTTAATTTCTTGACGTTTTAGACTCCTACCTCGCAGCGAACAAATGTAATAACTATCAAAATAAATGATTCCCTCGTTAATTTTAACAAGAATGAAGTCAGAGTGCAGACACTGCATCAGCTCTCACATATGAAGACGAAAAGAGTAACAGTGATGAATAATCTACTAAAGGGACTTGTTGGTTATCTGTTTCGAGCATTTTAAAATCAAGAAATGCTTCAGAAAATATAATTAATGTTACTCATCAAATTTTCCTTTTCTAGTAGTTTCAATTTAAAAAAAACAGATAAATTTTCCTTCAATGGATTATTTCTAAATATTTCTAAACAGTAACATCTTTTTATCCTACTTTCGTACAACAAGTTTTCTCTCTGGTCCTTTCCGGTAGATGTAATATACCAAAAGTTTAGTATTAAGAAGAAATTCCTAAATTTCATTCAAAATTGATAAAAACTAAACTTGCAGCTTTTAAGCTTACCAGAGGAATACTCACTGAAACTAAATAATATCCAAAGGCTTGATGTAAATCATGCTTATATTAATACTACTGATGCAAAAGAAGTGGAGCTTTTTAATCTATGACTTTCTTCTGGAATGTTTCGCGAGCGTCTATATTAACAGTATTTGAAGTGTAAATTTATATAGTTTAAAATTATAGTGAATAGTGACTTGAATAGCTCTCTGTGTCTTCTGCATGTTGTTGGAGTTTTTTTAAATGAAATCTTTGTCTATATTTTTCAGTAGCAAAACTGTCGTGATTTTGCACTGAAGACAACAAAAAGAGGTTTTCTGTTCTGACAAGTCTGCAGGTTTTTAAGTTTCTCAAATATTTAGCAACTGTACTGACTAATAACCCTTAATGCACATTCATAGAAATTCAAGTTATAACGGAATTTGAGTTCATTTGAGGTTCTCATAATACCAAAGTATTTTTGTACTCCTGTAATCGTGCATATTATTGTAATTTTTTCTGACATGGCAATGTAATTCTACTTTCATTAAATCAAACCAACCACAATTTCATATGGCGGGTCATAGGTGTATAGTGTTAACCTATATTTAGATGTTTTTAAAACACAACAGTCTTTACGTGACAATTTACAATTGTTTAGCGCCGATAAAATGTCCTGTCACCTTTTCTTTGTTGCTACTTTAATTAAAACACATAGAATTTAAGGTTATTTATCTTGCTAGGATGAGCTTGATCTGTTGGAGATGATTTTGGTGTTATTGTTCATTCTTATCAGAATTTCTGTTCTCTGCAAGTTACTAGTATTTATAGCTTTTGATTTTAAATCACTGACTTTGCAATGATTAAAAAGCTTTTGACTACAGCCAAATGTTTTCTCTCTGCCATTAAATGTAGGACTTTCAAGGCAATGTATGACTGACTACATATTTTCTTTTTTATCTTTTTCAAATTTTTCTATTCCTGGATGAGCAAAAAACTTTAGACCTTCTTTAGCCATAAACTGCTTTGAAGTTTTCGCTATCGATCAGAGTAAAAGCATAATAAATTATGGTAATCACTGAATACTAAGTATGCTATTTTTTTCTCTCACTTCGTTCATGTTTTTTTCTTAATCCGTCAAAATTGAAACATAAATGTAGTTTTGGGATCAATTTTGCCATCAGTTTTACCAATTTGACGTTTGTTGCTCTGACCGATGACTGTTTTTGCTGTTGGTCATCTTTTTCTACTTGTCTTTAATTTTTTGATTGTCAGAACTTCTTATGATATTTTATATTGTTTTTTTTAGTAAATTTTTATTTATTCCAAGTCCACTGTTTCAAAATCACAAAACAGGTTTAAGGGACCGACCATTTAACTTGAAAAGGGGGGGGGTTTCTAAAAAAATATTTTTGATCTTATTTTATGTGAAAAAA
>MJUU01023328.1:90633-105164 GCA_002080025.1 Modiolus philippinarum
AAAAAAATATTTTGTTGATATGCGTGCAAAAAATAAATAATATGGTTCGCGCGAAGCGCGAAAAAAATTTTCTGTCCAGAAAAAAAAATTACCCCCCCCCCTTTTCAGGTAAAATGGTCGGTCCCTAATTTTCTTAGAATATTATATTAATCATAAGAGTTGTAACTAATATATGTGCTTTGACAGGGTTTGTAAGATTCGATATTTAGGTTATCAAGATTTTCCTGACATCAATAAAGAAAGAAAGGTTATATAACAATTATTAAAAGATGTCCTCATAATCGGCTGCAATGGCTAGCAAAACCGACATAGACTATGACTGAGTATAAAAAAAGCCAATTTTTATAATTCGATTGAAAAAATAATTTGCGTCCCTACTTGACAAGCCATTTCACATGATGGTTAGAAGGAATTGTAAAGCATACGAGGCAGAGAAGTCACTACTATAATGTCAGAAATAGGACTCAAGTCATTGAATATGAAAAAAATCAAGGTTATATCACAAAGATCCAGTTTAATAAGTCTTATTTCAAGATAAAAAACGATAATAAATGTTCTGTCCATTTGGGTATTTCAACCATGTATTTATCTATTAATTTTTTTTTCTTGAACTTCTTTAAGCATAAGCATATTTCAACCTAAATCGATCAAAATACACCCTCCCCCCCAAAAAAAAACAAAAACAAAAGCAAAGCAAAAACAAACAAACAAACAAACAAAACAAAAAAACTGAAAAAATAAAGAAATTAAACAAAACATAACATAAAACAACAACAAAACGAAAAAAAGCAAACCAAAACAAAACAAAAAACAAAACAAAAAAAAAAGGAGAAAAAAACAACAAAACAAAAACAAAAACCTTGCAACAAAGCAAGAAATCTAAAGAAGGATCTGGAGGTTGAACAGAAGGAGTGACCTGTCTTAGACTGTTTATAAAGCCAGTCGTGTTGACGATTCGTCGACGGAATGGACGCAGCCTTTCATTTGATTGATTGATTGTTGTTCAACGCAAACTTTAGCAATATTTCAGCTCTATCGTGGCGTGAACTGTTGATAGTAAAATGAATAGGTTTTTATTGATGTATATTTTGATAATTTTGATATATTTCAACCGAACTCCTGCTAAAATGAATATAGGAAAAAGAAGGGAAACGGGGAATGTGTCAAAGAGACAACGATCCAAAGGGGAGTAATAACAACTCAAACCCACCATAAGATCTTCAATGAACGGTGAGGAAACCTAACACCCAACGGCAGGTCGGAGTTGGCCCCTAAATAAAGAGTAATCAAGTGCAGCGAAATAAACATCATCCTAGACTCCCATAGACATAAAGTGAACTAACTAGAAAACAGACAAGACACACAAAGGCTTAATAAATTTCCTGACTTAGGACAGGCGCAAACCTGCTGCGGCGGGGTTAAACTAGTTTTATTGGATCCAAATCTTCCCCCTATAGCCAATGTGATAAATCGAAAAAAAACAATCGTAACAACAGTAAAATTCCGTTGGCAACAGGACTGAGTCAATTGTGAAAAATGAAACTGAAAGAACTAAATATACGGACATAAACATTAAATCACAAGAGACTACTAGCAGTTAACTGACATGCCAGCTCCAGACCCATTACCAACTGACAAATTAAGTTATGTACCCTCAGTATACAGCTTCCATCAAGATCCCCTTCCTCTGAGGAGTTAAGCATAATGATTTCATGTATATACCGGAATACATAACCCGTGTCCATGCAATACTGATTTTAGAAATTTAGAATGTGTTTAGTTAAAATGCAAAGACCCTATCAAAAAATCAATGTTAATACCAAAGAAGGCCATACGTAATGACTTGACGACAATACCGTAATTATAACCCTTATGAATTAGACGATTTAAAGGTTTTATAAGTTTGTTAGGCGAGTTTAATTATGTAAACCATTACCATAAAATAAGGGATGTGAAATGGCAGCCTTGATTAGATGTTTACAGGTTGCATTGTATTTATGAACTAAGTATTTATATCGCAAGACAAAATTTAGTAAAGGTTTTAACTAGTTTATGATAAGGAAAACCTTGATGTAATAGTTTTTCAGTTATGAAAAGATTCCTTTCATTAAAATCGCAAACTTTATTACATACTCGAGCAAATCGAACAAGTTGAGATATGTAAACACCATATGTTTTGAATTGAACATCGAACATTGAACGCTAATGGAACATCGCCATCCAGAAATGGAGAATTAACTATTGGAAAAGAAAAATCGTCCCTTTTTATCATAAATTTTAGTATCTAATTTACCATTCGTTATATCAAAATTGATGTCTAAGAACGGACAATGATCAATATTAGAATTGGCTTTATTAAAAGTAAGTTCTTTAGGGTAGATGTCCTTATAATACGTATTGAAGTCGTCATTATTTAAAGCTGAAATATCATCCAAATATGGGAAAGTGTTGTTAAACTTTTCAATTAAATGGTGTTTAGATGGGTCTTTGCTGATGTTGGTCATAAACTGAGATTCGTAGCATTACAAAAAGAGGTCACAATTGGTGCCCATAGGAATTCTTATGACCTGGCGATAAATAGAGTTACCGAAACGAATGAATATATTGTCAAGTAAGAATTCAAGTGCTGAAATCATATCAAAACAAGTCCAGTTAATTGAGTTCTTTTGTTTTGTATTACTAAAATGTGTTTGAAAGGAATTAGAATAAATATATTCACAATGGGATTTTTTGAATAAGACGTCTGAATGTATGCTGCATAGAGAGTAATACTGAGCTTAACTCTAAAGGTGTCAAACAACATTGATTATGCTCTACATGTCTTTTTTAAAACTTTCAGCTTTTTAACAGCACATTTGCCGTCGTTTGAAATTACATAATGAAAATGATATGTTCTGAGCTTTAAATAAAAATTTCAGGACAGCACTTAGTCATATAAGAAAATGCTAGGCATAGTGAGTAAACATGTGCAAAACCCTACTTTCACTTTCATATTCAAACACACAATTAGTCTTTGGGAAAAATAATTTTTATATGTAACTTTTCCGAGAATAAAACAGGGATCCCTTATCATACATTAATTATAAAGTTTGAAGTCAGTCTACACTTTGATTAAATAAAGTTCGCCAGTTTACATGGCCTATAAAAACCTTTGTAATTCTCATATGTAGTACCAGCTCATATAGGATCATATAGCTCAGACGGTTTTTTATGTTTTTGTGGTCTGAATCCTAAATGTAGGGCAACCTTATTATAAAAAGTGTCAAAAATTTTCTACAATAAGAATACTTACAATGTGAACAGAAGTGTGATAAAGAAAACATATGTCTATTGTATATTTAACTTACCTTTTTACTTTATTTTGACGTTGATATGTTTTAAGGCGGTGGTATACTAATTGTTCAGAAGAAGGTTAGATTAAGATGAATGTTTCACATTAGAATTCTGAGCATTAACTACACTACATGGTAGTTCACTTTACTTTGGCAAATCAAAAAGTACTTTCTTGTTTATACTTACTGAAACCGTCTGGCCTGGATTTGTTTTCTTTTCTATTCTATTCTACCATATAGTAACCACCTTCAGCAAGCTGAGAAGGAGGCACACATACAACAAGACATAGAATTTAAATCAGAAACCAAATATGTAAAAAATTCAATGAAGAAAAAAATTTGCAATAAATTAAAAAAAAAATATTTACAATAAAAAAAAATAATATTTCAGTTCAGAGATATGGAATATGAAAGATTCAAGTGAAGGAATGTTTATCGTGTTTTCCGGTAATTTATGAAAGATTCAAGTGATGTAATGTTGATTATGTTTTCCGGTAATTTGTTCCAGTCTGTTATTGTTCTAGGGAAAAGATTCTTTTCTTTGTTCTGTCTTACATGATTGTATTTGCAAACTTGTTGAATTTGAATGACGTGTTTGTCTTTTAATTGGTCTTAATTTGAGTGTTTTTTTTTTAATTTCTTTGTTGTGAACAATTTTGTAAAGCATATAAATCCTTGTATCTTTTCTTCTGTCTTCTATTTTTAGTATATTTAATTAGCATAATCTAGACGCTACCTTTCATGTAGACTTAATTATAAATAGTAGACTAATTTTGTCCTCTCATTCTATTTTTGTGTAATTTTTATTATTATACAGAATCTGTTATATTTATAAAACAAAAATAAGATTTAACTGTTTTAGTGTCATAAAAAATCTAATTGAACTAATAAATAAAGTGTGCTGAATTGATAAAAAAAATGAACTATTTTGAATTATAAAACCAAAAAAAAAACCGGAATATTAAAGTTTCTAGTGTAGACTTGAGTTCATCGTGAACTCTTAACTATTCTAAGATTTTCGTTTTCTCAATTGTTTCACATCTTAAATAATGTCACATTCATTATTTTTTGTTAATAGAATTTTTGATTGTTATTGGGTAATTGAAAGATGAGTTTGAAGGTTACTACATGTTCCTTGCCAATAATATTATACCCAAAAATATTTCTTTTCACTAAAGTGTTACCAAATGTTTTACTTTTCGGTGTACTACTTATACAATCATTTTATTGTGCCATTGTCGCGTCTAAAGGAAGATTGATCAGATTGACAGTTGGACCTATGAATTAATTGTAGCCGTTGACTTAATAGGCACGAACAGAAAACGCGGGAAAATTTAAATAAACATGTCTTAAGAGTAAAAAGAGCACAGTGCACTTAAGACTGATAAGAATTCATACTCATTTTAGGGTAAATATAAAGAAAAACAAACTACTATTTGATTTTTTAATGGGTACTTATTTCGTAAACAACTTTATGTGTGAGCGTAGTAAACTTTATATATATTCTAACTATAAAAAGCACGTGTTGTAACTTAAGCTTGCCTTGGTCGTCATTGAACTATTCTTATAGATAAATGTTAATTTTACAGAAAAAAGTACATCCGTGATATAATTTTACCTTTCCAAAATTGTACTATAATTTTCTTTCATATTATAATTAATGTGCGGTATGAGACAAGATCAATGATATCATCAAAACAAAAACAATAAATATCATGTGGTATGTAACTGGTAACTTGATGGATCGCTTCACAGTGTTTAGACATGCCGTGCACGTATATGGTCAGGGAGGACTCTATTGAAAATGGCAGACATTGTTTGAATATTAACAGAATACCTGATAGTTTTTGCAATGACTAGCAGATATATTTTGTGATGTTACTTTTAATATTGACATTTGAAATAAATAAACACAAAATTGATTCAAACAGGAAAATTTGAAATAAACCTTCAAGTGAAACTAACAGTAATCTTATCAGCTAACAATAATCTGCCTCTATAGTTTGCTATTTTTTATCCCTTTCTGGTATTCCTTTAGGTTACTTAACAGGTTTGATAAAACAGTTGATTAAAATGATAATAAAAATAATAACAATATAAAAAACAAAGATTGTTGTGTCTTTCTAATATTTTTATATCTAAAAATAACAACCTTCTTTTATGTTGTTAAAGATGTTTATAGCTCAGAAAAGTTAATCTTTAACATGAGTATCAATATTTTAGCTGAATAAGCATTGAACATAATTTCTACTTTTTTTCTATTATACAATTTTTTTCATTTAATGTTTTACATCTTGTAATGTTCTTGCAATAAATGTATATGTGACAACATTTTTTACGTTGTCGAGTTCAAAATGACGTTATGGCTGGATTTGTCTACGTATTTTATTACATATTTACTACAAAAGAAACGCAGCACCATTGTTACATAATCTTTTAATATGAATTGTACTTAGGTCAATATATTGATTCATAACTTGGTAACTCCTAACATTATACGATGACTTTTTATCTCATTGTGTTCTTATCGAAACCGTCGTTTTATACTATTTAACAAGAACCAAAGTATTCATACGACGACGGGGGCGTAGTTAGCAATGAGAAAAGCGACGAAAGATTTTCTAGATGCTTTATAGCGCTCTAGATGATTTCTTTTATTTGAAAATTAAAATCTACTTAGCAGTTAGCACACTGTGGATGTTAGGAATCTTTTTATTAACAAATAGTTTGTTGCTATTGAGATTAATGTTCAAAGTAGTATGCCCTCCACTGTACTGGTATTGGTGTATTTATTTACTCCTACGTCATTGAAAGACCTAATCAGAGGGTAGGATTTACAATCACAATGCTGCACAGTGATTTAAAATGAAAAAAATATACAAATAAACAGTTTGGAAAATGATGAAGAGGTGGACAAACAATGAAGTGTAAAACTTAATTTCATGCTTACTTTTATTGTTTTATTGTATGCTTTATATATATATTCATTCTTATAATGTATATTACTTTTATGATTTGTTGTACAACGCCATTGAATATGTTTGTTAAATGTAGAAATAGGCTTTTAATCAAATGATAAAGTTTCAAGTTTCAATGTTTTAAAACTATTGGAATGATTTTATTTATATATAACAAAATGTTGAAATTACTGTTAATTTATTTTCTGCATATGCGCATTTCGACAACTTATGTCTCATCAGTGCAGATCAAACCAAAACATTTGGAATATTTTACGAAAGTTATGTAGTAAATGAACATGAGACCATAACACATATATTAACTCCAACTGCAATAATTTTAATGAGCTGTATGGCCCTTTCGGAAATTAATGCCCCATCAGCAGCACTTGAACCCAAACATAGGAAATCCATAATTTAAACAAATGTTTAAATTTCATAAAACCAAACGAAATCCGAATAATCAGTGATATCAAATATAGCTAAGGACAAAACTACGATGGAGGGAGTTAAACCTTAGGTTTTAGAGTTTACATAAATTTAGAAAATAGTAATTGAACAAGCTGTACACATGAGATATTATCTCATGTACAAGTACATCATATCTAAGAAAAATAAAGAAGTCCATTAACCGAAAAGCATGTGCAAGCCGATAGAGAACAAATAACCAAAATGATCTAAATAGAGAAGCCAACATTCACCTATGCATGAGGGAGATACTCCTTAGTTTTAAACAAAATTTTGTAAAATTTAGATATTGCCAGTTTATAAAATTATTTATAAGTCTATAAATGAAGATAGATATATGACACAGCTTAGTTTAACTATGTGTTTGTAGAGAC
Source organism: Modiolus philippinarum (assembly GCA_002080025.1). Lineage (NCBI taxonomy): Eukaryota > Metazoa > Mollusca > Bivalvia > Mytilida > Modiolidae > Modiolus > Modiolus philippinarum. Next base: position 97,765 of record MJUU01023328.1, read on the forward strand.
TTTGTCTCATTTGCATTTACTCCGTATCCCTTCATTGTTAATGAAAAGCACTACACAAAATAAATACAGATATGTGCCTGTTTTTGTAATACTCTTTTTTTTTTAAGTGTACCCCCCCCCCCTTTTAAAAATTATGTCGAGATTGTGAAAACATGTTTGTTTGTATTTTTTTTTCGTCTTAAATTGATTTTTCTTTGTCTTAAATTGATTTGGTTTTTTGCTTTACAATTTATTAGTGATTTTTTTTATCCTATACATTCTCTCTACATTAAAATTGCTCTTTACAATTGTTTCCTATGATACTGCCTTGTCCTTGGTTTTCTACATAAGTAGACCAATATACTTTGTCTTTTATAAAACCAATGAAAGTACTCAGCCTCGTGGTAAATCGGACTTCTACAATTATCTGCACGAAACAAGTCCTTTGACATTTTAAAAATAATTCGACTCAAAGAACAGGAAAGGTTAACATACAAATTTACATTTTATTGTCAATGTTTCCCCTTTTTGTGCAATCACTTACTGGTAAATATATCATGAAATGAACAGACTTGTTTCCCCTTTTGGTACAATTACTTACTAGTAAATATATCATAAAATGAACAGACTACAGTTCAAAATTGCAATGAAATATATAATATGTCGAAAACATACCTACACATTCTACCTAATTTATTGACATTGACATAACTTGAATAATATCATGTTCTTAAACACAAGGTAATTGAAAACAGATAATATTCATAGGATTTGAAATATATAATAAAAAAGCAGTATATATAATTCAAAACCAATCTTTGATACTTATAATTGTTCAAATATTTTTTACCTTTAACGAATAGTTTCGTTTCATTGCATTTAACGAACAATTCTAATGCTTGTATTTTTAATGGGGTCAAATGAAATAAATATAGAGAGATGAATAGTAAATACTGACAAACAAGAAATAGAGGAAATTAAAACGATAAGATATCACCCCATCAATATTAAATATACATGAAGTACCTAAGAATAAATTTGGTAATTCGTAACTTTTATTGGTTTTTCATGATTGTATGAACGTAACTATTCATAAAATTGGCATTTTCATTTGTTGAATTACCTACTTTGCAATATTTCTGAAATTTGTACATTTGATTTTATATGATTGTTTTAATACGAATAATAACGTGACTTTACATCGCATCAATTTTAAAACTTATTTTTATTATTTTTATTTTTATTTATTTATTATTTAAAAAAAATTGTTTTATTTTCAGCTTCATTATCCCCAATATATATAGAACAAAATCATTAGATTTTATTTGCACTGAAGAGACATAAGTTGTCGAAATGCGCTACATAGAAAATAAATTCATAGTAACTTCGGTATTTAGTTATTCGATACATAAAGCTCACATATTCACTTTGCGATGGTGGTGTTTCAATTTGTTGAATGCAACCATATGCACAAATTTGCTTCAATTTTACAGGAGTAAACGAAAAGACTAAATACGATTAATTGTTGTTTTACGGATAGTTCCATGCCAAAAGTGTTTCCAAACAAGGGTGCCTTCTAACAATCGAGCTCTTTAATCTGAACATTAATGTGTTTGCTTCATTTTGTAAAATTATTTAGCTGTGCCCTTTTTGTCCTTCATTTCTTATTAAATGTGCCGAATAGATTTTATAAAATTAACCACGAATGGTTGGGCTCAAGTGTATTACGTTAGTAAAACTGTTTAAGCCAGTAATGGTGAAAACTCTACCAACTTCATACAGAAAATTTGAAATGAATAATGAAATTCCAAATTCTGGTATGGAGTTGCTCTAGTAACAGCTGAAACTGGTTTCCCCATTTCTTATAAGTGGCTTGAATTATTGGTAATCAAAACCGAATTGAACTAAATAAAGACCATTTTAAAGCTGAAATCTTCAAAAGTTTTCGGGCAAAAGCTTTCTCTGTTTGTCCTCTAGAAATTGTGATTTACAAATCTTTGCCAAATTCCTATACATCTAATAAAATCAGTATTGGTGTTAATTTATACGATCATATGACTTGTTATCTAACGTGGGTTTACTTCATAGCTTTGAATCTGAGAGACAAGGAAGAAATTGAAGTGCAATATTGGCGGAAAAACATAAGACAAAATGAAACTGCACTGTCATGTCTTGGTTTTATTGCCACAAAAATACAATGTACTGTTTAACTTCAATCACCTGTTAATTTATCTTAAAATGCACACGAGACAGCAATATAAAGCCAAATCTCAATAACATCAGATTGATATTTTCTTCTTTTACAGACAATGTCTTCACTCTACCACATTTTATTGCTTATATTGGGACTTTTTCCGTTATGCCGACTACAAATACGTATGCAAACTAATCTAAATCCAGGATTTGTTCAGTGGATGAATGGACTTTTTTATTTACCAAATGACGGAGAAGTTCGTGTTCGAAAAGAATATAGATCATTAACAGATCAAGAAAGAAATGATTTTCATAGAGCAATTGTTCTTTTAAAAAGAGATAGGGTGAGTATATTAGTAGATGAATATTTAACTTTGAACCACACCCAACTGCTTTCGTATTATTTTCACCCTAAAATGGTATAGTTTCGTGTGGTGTGATAGTTTAACAAGAATAGTAATTCAAATTAAACATTTTGGACAATATTTTATCCATACGCAAAAATCAAATATTTATATATACACCATGGCGATTATCACTTCGGAGAAAGGATGCAAGGGCTTTAAGCAGCTTATGTGGAGCTATATATTTATTTTTTAAGTCTACGAGAATATGCTATCTTATTGTTATATGTTATCGTATCACTTTCCCAACCGTAAATCTATATCAAAACTAGAAGAAAAACTAAAAGAAAAAATTGATGAAACAATTGAAAACATGAGAAGTCAACATCTTCCTAAAAACGAAGTTATCATGAAAACCTTCAATTGCAAATTAAATCAGTACAACAGAGAGTCAATGGAAACTTACTATCAAAACCAATAAACAAGAGTTGTACACATTAGAATATTCAAAATGTCCCCAATTGAAACGTTTAGAGCATCCAGAACCGAATAAGCAGTATATTTTAAGCCTGATTAAGTATGTTTTTTTTTTATTGAAATGCACTTGCATTTCGCCAAAAACGTTAATCAACTTTTTTTTATTAATGTTTGAGGAAGCTGATACACAACACAATAATGTGGATGTTTTACATAAAATAGTGCCTTTTAAAATAAAGATAACATTTGCAAATTCATTTATTGCAAAAAAATGTTGCATTCTTGTGAATGTTTTAGACTTTAAGGAAATATGCATTTAAATTAGAATATCACTATAAATCGATGTATTCCATGAAGTTTAAAGTTGAAACATTAGTTATTTGCTGACCACAATATCACTTATATTTCCTTTTCGACAACACCAGTGTGTTTTGTACTGTATACAATTTAGATAATTGTTGCACAATAAGACCGCTGACAACGTCTAAGGTTACGATTATTTTCTTTAACTTTAAGTTGGTGTTCATTGAGATATGATTGGGTCATCTTTTAACAGCTATTTATACTTCATTCAATAACAAGACAGTTTAAACAGATAAAAGCTGGTGAAAAATTCAGCTCGACAGAACATGAATATACGTAAAAACATTTATTAATGAATTAACAGTGACTTCGGCATTTGTTATTTATTACCACTGGGTCGAAGCCTTTGCTGGTGGACTGTTAGTCCCCAAGGGTAATAACCAAACCAGAAGTCAGTACTTCGATGCTGCCCGAAAACCGATTGTATTGAAACTTGTATCTAAATTTTGTACAGTTTGGTTAAAACTAAGGAGTGTTTCATGCATAGCTCTGTCCTTAGCTGAATTTTGGCTTTTCTATTTAGATTCTTTTGTTTATTTGGTCTCTGTCAGCTTCAACATATTTTTCGGTCAATGGACTTTCAGATGTTTTGGTTTGATCTGCACTGATGAGACATACGTTGTCGAAATGCGCATATACAGAAAATGAATTAACAGTGATTTTGGTAATTGTTATTTATTATAAATGGTTTTAAGATGTTTTAACGCAAAACTTTTTCTGACAATTTCATTTATTTAATGGCTGAGTGAGCAGATTTGTTCTTGCAATGTACCAGAAGTAAGAGTAAGAAAGTAAGGAAATGGAGTAGAGAAAAGGGGAGGCTTGGATACACATAGACCGGTTTAACCCAACCGTTAGCTCTTGATAGTGCAGTGTACCAAATTCATATCCTTGTCTACGTTTTTCCTTTGTCTTTTTATTGATTTTTTCTTGTGTAGTTAAGTGGTAGGTTGTTGCATGTGAATGTAATTTTCATCAATTGTAAATATTCCTGTTATCATTCCTCATTAGTATTTTCAACAGACTAAACGTATTCGCCTTTTTCTCTCACAAGTCACCTATATTTTGTTTTTAAATCCCTCTTAAATATCAATACATTAGTATAGCTTTTAAAAGGGTATAAACATTAGGGTTTGACGATGTTTTGACAGAATACTCATTTGCAAAAAGGCTTAAAAATATTTGATTCAGGAGTTTGTCTTTTATTGCAGTGTGGAGTTGGTAAAACAATTCCCCGTAGTAGAGATGTGTGCTCTTTATTTTTCTTAGATATGGTGTACTTGTACATGAGAAAATATCTCATGTGTACACTTTGTTCAATTGCTATTATCTAAATTTATGTAAATTCTAAAACCAAAAGATTAACTCCCACCATCGTAGTTTTGTCCTTAGCTATATTTGATATTACTGATTATTCGGATTCCATTTGGTTTTATGCATTTAAATATTTTTTGAAATTATGGATTTCCTTTGTTTGGGTTCTAGTGCTGCTGGTGAGGAATAAATTTCCGAAATGGCCATACAGCTCATTAAAATTATTACAGTTGGAGTTAACATATGTGTTATGGTCTCATGTTCATTTGCTCCATATCCTTTCGTAAAATATTATGAATTGACGAATTGTTCTTTTGATTCGTGAGCACTTTATTGTATGTAGCTAACAAAATTAAGTTCAATTATGTAAAATAAAGAAGTCGGGACCTTGATTTTCAACGCCTCTTGGTATTGAAGTGTTTAAACCAATTCTGAACAATAAGTTGTTGTGTTAGAAAATGATATAAAATCCAAGATAATACAGATTCAAATCAAAGCCATAACAACAACCAAGACCCCATATCAAATAAAGCAATAGATATCTTGTTAATTTTCATTTTTTCATTTTTGTTTTGCATGTATCAAACCTGAACACTGTACATTTCCAAAAAAATATTATTTTGATAGATATTAATCTAAAAATTATATTAATTCTACTATTTTTGGTATAAAAACTGTCAGTGCTCAAAAGTATGAATTATTTATAAAACATAAATGTCAATATGCATAGATATCAAAAGAGTAAAAGTCCTGACAGTGGCAGTTTTTGTAGACTGTACTATCAGGAATCAACACATAACTAATATTAGCCTGGGATCCTGACCCATGCTGACGATAGCGCGAGGTTGGGACAGGTTCGACCAGGCTAAACTAATATAGGGTCTGTAAGTCTCGTCATGTGACATTCGAGAATTCACGATAAACACTATATTCGAAAACGTTTCCCGGCAAAACATGACGTCTGCTTATTATGACGTTCAAACTTTTTGTTTGAAACGTCATATATTTTTGTACAAAATAAAACTTCGGGGTACAATTTATGCTTATTGAACGAGACTTACAGACCCCATTAAATGTGATAATATATAATATAAAAATATCCTTCAAGCGTTATGACAAGACTTAAGAAAATGTATGTTTTTGCAATATTTAAGTTATCCCACACAAAAGGCAAGGTGGTGTTGTATTGTTGTGCATTAAGCATACTATAAAGTGTTACATTAAAGTAAAGGTCTGACTAACTACTACTTTGGAGTACACATTTAATTAAAAAAAACGTCTTTACGTATTTTCTTTCATGCATGTTTTTTTTTTCTAACTGTAAGATAGTTATTCATATGTAAAAAATCATAATTATAAGGGTTTGCAATATCATTTTTATTGTTCAGAATATGTTTTTCATACGCCCTGGTGTTCAACCTATTACTGAAAAATATTTATCAATTATGGACTTATGTAAAATATGGACCTGTTAGGTTTATATTGACTGAGGACGAAGTCCGAGGTCAATATATTCCTAACAGGTCCATATTTAACATATTGACAGAGTAAAAAGTCCATCATTTTTATATTACATATGTAGTTTTGTGGTATCTCATTACATTTTGGTGAAGGATAATTTTGTCAATACATGGGAATTGAATTAGAAATAGAACCTTTATTTGAAGGCGGTGCGGAACTGCCATCATCTAGAATGGGTTACATGAGTGCTCATAGGGTAAATAAATGCCGACATTTCTCTTATATTTGAAAAAAAAACAACAACAAACAAACAAGTAAGCCATTTTATAAGCATGTTTACGCGAAGTGTGCAATAACAATAATTTTTTTATTGATTTCAGTGGTTGCTATGTAGATAAATTTTAATATCCCCTTTTATTTCCCAGGTGGAAACTCCTATTAATGTGTAAAGCGTTTTCCAATATCTATTAAAATAATTTTTCATAAGACCTTTCTAAGTGAAAAGCTTTAGTCTGAAAGTTCAACCAGACATGTATCGTCAATAAAGCTAAAAATTGAAACATAGCGTCAATATACTTAAAAATAGAAACATTGCGTCAATATAACCTAAAATTAGAAACAACGCTGAAATATACTGAATATCGTTAAAAAAAGACGTGGCCGTATTAGCCAATGAAAATAATAGAAACTTATACCATATGTAATATAGCAAAATATTGATTGATGTGAAAAATACCGAAATCAATAAAACGTTAACAAAAAGATAAAACATAACCAAAAAATCAATAAATAAAATAAAATTAAAATAAAAAAAGAAAAAAGGAAAATCGAAACAACCTTCGAGAATAAATCTATCCGATATCCATATCCCATGGTTTGCAAATATCATTATACTTATGCAATCAACTCTTTTTAAAATGTGCTTAGATAAGGAAAGCAAAAACTATATCAATTTAGTAAAACATTAAACCCTATTTAAATTAAAAAGAAGAAGAAGACGTCCTGTGAATTCCATCAATGAATAAGGTTTAATAATATGCATATATCTCGAAAAAGTGGATCCTTTACTACTACAGAAATTTAGATTAAAATTTTGTACTACTCGAAATCGCCATGTTGTCACACGACTCAAGAATTTGACAACTGATCAACCAATACAAAGGTTGTGTTAATTTAGGGGAATCAAAATGAAAAAAAAACAACATTTGAATATTCAATTCAATGCAAATATATTTTTGATTCATCATGATATTAAACATATTTGCGACT
>MJUU01023329.1:26517-39035 GCA_002080025.1 Modiolus philippinarum
ACATTGTCGCGTGACAACGTCATCGGCATCACTAAAAACAGAATTGCTTCATCTAAAGAAAAGAAGATCAGCGAAAATGGTGCAAATATGCAAAGAGGAAGACACTTAAAATACGAAACAAGTCAGCGTAACTCTGGTAAAGGCGTTCACACAATATTTTGGGAAAAAATCTCCCGACGGATGTCGACAACACATAGCGCAGAATCGTCGCACATTACACAGATGCAAGGAGTGAAAAGGAAGAACACAAGCATTCGTTTAAAAGACAGAAATCATCGATTATTTAGGATAAAAAATGTATTCTTTAAATAAAGTCTTTAAAGAACGTTCGTTTGTTACATTAAAATGTCAATTCCCTCCCTTCTTCACAATCTCCCACCAATGACGAACAATGGAAAAAAGCCGCAAACTCAGTGTTAGCTAAAATGTGTAAATTTCTGACAGTAAAGATAATAATAATGTTATATTTATTGTTTTACTTATCCTCAAAATATTTTTTGAAAAGTATATATTTCATTTATTTTATGCAAATGTTCAAAGCCTCTTTAATCGTTAATTCGACACCCATAGAAAATTTCTAGGTGTATAGTATAATACATAATAGAAAGAATTATTATGTATTTATCGGATAATAGAATAAAACAGTTACTGTCTTTAGTTTCGGTAAATGTGCAGTGTTATTGACTTTTGGGAAAACAGATATTCACCTCGCCATGCGGCTCGATGAATATCTGTTTCCCCAAAAGTCAATAACACTGACATTTACCTCAACAAAAGACAGTAACTGTATAATATCACGAAAATGTGCTGTATTTAAATTCTCCTGGCTAACAAAATGTTCTTTATACTGATTGAAATAACTTACATAGGATAATGGAATTGCTTATTTGATTCAGTGAATATTTCAGTCAATAATAGAGACCTAGCAACGAGAAAAACTGCTAAGCAACCACGCAACATGTCGATTTTCGAAATATTTTTTCATGAAACAGATATACAAGTAGCAGGAGCTGTAACTTTTGGTGTCAAAATACTGGTATACACGTTTTTCGACATTGATTCATTTTTTTTTCTTCAATATAATCATAAATGTTGTTTCTTAGCAACGATCATATCCCCTAATTTGCAGTTAATAGGAAATTCCGACGTTACTGTGAAATGTATTCAATAGTGATTTTGGCTCCTTTTCAAATGCGTGAAACTTTATATTAGGCCATGAAAAAATAATTTATTGGTTCACAGGCCCTCCCTCGTCTAGTTTGAGGCTTGAAAAAAGCCCCTCATTGACCCTATTTTTTGCCATTTCAATAAAATAAAAACAAAAAATCACCTCCCTCACTACATTTTTGGTGGTTTTTACAATGTAAAAAGCTGCCTCATCTATTTTTTGGCAAATAAAAAGATAAAAAAAATCACCTCCCTCCCTCATCATTTTAAATGAAAAATTGCCTGAGAACCAATTAATTAATTTTGTATGGCCTTACCAAAAATGTTTTATTTAGTTACTTTTATAAATAATTTTTTTTCTGTAGTAAATCATAGCTGTTGGTCATTGCTTTGAACTTATGTTTCCTAGCAATAATAATGAAATGATTCGAAATATCACTAAAATGTGACGTGTTTCGTATCATTTTATTTCTTTTTTTTTTTATTTTTGCATTTTTATGTTTTAACCAAGCTTTATGACAGAAATCTAATATAATGATTAATTCAGGAACAGAAAATTACCTAACAACGAACATTACTGTTTAACAACCATAGGAAATGTTTCCAATCTGAACAATTTGTTGCTGCATTTTTAGACTAAAAGTCTCAAACACCATGACTACTAATTGGATAACTAACGGATGACTGTATGTTCTACTTTCTGCAAAGTTTAGATAAACAAATTCTGAAACCGAAATGAAAATTCGGGTCATGTTGTATTGTCCATGTCTGCATGTCTGCTTGTTTTTTGATCAGCGTAACTTTCGACTCCAGGGTGATTAAAACTGATACAGAAATAATGTTTATGTCACCACAGTTTGAACATTATGGGTATTATACTCGATCATGCTGACAAAATAGGTCAAAGTGACCTTATTTTGCCTAGATACTTGACCAAAAAAGCAGATGTATAATTATGCATACAATAGTTTGATGATCCTCAGGGCAAGGTCAAGGTCAAAATGTCTACAAGTATGGTACCAGAAGAAAGCTCTCATCATAAGGAAGTTACATACCAAATATGAACACTCTACCACTAAAAGCATACCTTAAAGAGGCAAGGTTAAAGTTTTATAAACATTGCCCTAAAGGCAAGGGCAAGGTCAAAATGTCTACAAGTATGGTACCAGATGAAAACTCTAATCACAGGAAAGTCACATACCAAATATCAACATTCTAGCTCTTCGGGTCTCAATTCCACAAACCAGCTTAAAGTTTTGCTGACGCCGCCAATAGCTCTCCGTACATTCGTCTCGGCGAGCTAAAAAGTTATAGCTCTCAAAATCGTAGTTAACAATAAGGTCACACACCTTCACATGATGACATGCCTATGCACAATATCTTAGTCCAGTTCGAAAGATAAAATTAAAAGTCACTGCAAACACCTCAAACTGCAGTTATTTGACGTTATTATGGTATGTGACACATCATCACATGATACCAGATCCACATGCCAAATATCGTAAGATAAAAAAAAAACTGACCAGGACCAGCAAAATAAATACAGCGGTTATTTGACCTCTTTAAGTCAAAGATAACACAAAGTTCACTATGGTATGCAACACATAAAATAATGAAAACCCATCATTTTGAATATCTGAAGTCTTTCAAAAGATAAAAAAGTAAGGACCCGACCCGTCATGAGGAGAATTGAAAAAGTGCTGTTTGGTCATTGTGATAAACGACGTATCTTCTTATGATGATAGACCAACATGCCAAATAACTCTATGTAAAAAGATGAAAAAGTTGTGGCTCGGACAGGCAAACACTCAATAAGAATAACTGACATCTAGATCAAAGATCAAAGTGGTCGCACAAAGGTCACTATGGTACACGGCACACTTTTTCATGATGACAAACCCTCATGCAAAATATCTTAAGTAGATGTAAGTTACATTTTTGTATGGCAATGGACATCAAACACAAGAAAAGCGTTTATTTGGCCTTATTTGTGAATTGTAATGGAAAAGTTTTGTCAATTTTCTTCCTATTTTATCCTCGAACACATTCATTTGTCATGTTTTATAAATTGACAGTCAAACGCATTACCGCCTGAGTTACGGATCGATCAGTAGAAAAAGTGGAAAAAGAGCTATTTATTAAATGAGTCACCCAGGTTAAAAAAAATGAGTGTCGCCAATTCAGAAGGCAGACTAGTATAAATAAAGAATTTTGCTTGCCTACAAATAGTGTTATTCCTTTTTGGGCATTAAAGTGACATTTTAAAGCTGCATGGCTTCTGATTTGCATGTCTACTTATTTCATTTCACTCAATTTTGCCATAAAATAGTACAATGGTCATAAATTTATGCAGTTTTGCCTCTAAACAAATTACAAACACAAGATCCCCCTTACAAAAAGCAAGCCAATTTGGCCGTATTTTAGTAAATTTAACAGAAAGTTACAGTCCAAAGGCCTAACGCAGTACTTCAAAGAGATGCATTTTTGAAAACAAACTGGCCACGATTACCTGGAAAAGTAATCCTAATAAAAATAATTATTGTTACCCGAGACCGGAACAGAAACTTGTTATGAAAACTTCACTGGATGCGAACCTGTTTCAAACGAAGTAACACTATTTTCTATCCTTATTGTTACCTTGCATTATTGTTACCTGACAAAAGGCATTCAAGACAATTACAAATTCATTTGATATAAGGAGTAACTAATCAGTGTTAAATGTGATCAGTACAAATTTGGGATTGCAGTTGAAAATACAAATTAAGTAAGGGGATGACCATTCGATTTATTTTTTTTGGGGGGGGGGCTTGAAAGATTTGTTCTGGTTAGAATATTTATTTTCGAATTTTTGCGGGTCAGAATTTTTATTTTTATTTTTAGACGCTTCGCCGCGAGAAAATTTATTTTATATATAACATACTAAAGAATCTGGGGATATATTAATTATTTTTTTTTATTTTCAAGGGGGTTGAGGCCAGAATATTTATTTCCACAATTTTGCAGGACAGAATATTTATTTCAAAAATCTTCCAAGCCACCCCATCAAAATCAAATGGTCGTCCCCTAATAATACTTAGGAATTGTAGATGCGGACAATGTGGTTTTTCGTTGATGTTTTAGTTTAGTTATATCTCATTTACGTATATCAATTTTTCAAAATAATTATGCAAGAAATTAAAAAATATTTTGATTTGATCATCCGCACTGAAGAGACACAAAATGTCGAAATGGCCATGAAATGCATAAACTAAATTTAGTAGCCTTGGTATCTCGTTGTTTATTAATTTGAAACACCCTCAAACTGTACCATTTGCTGTTTATTACACTGAGGCATGAAATGTTCATTTCAACAGATTACCCCCATCCCCTCCTAGTTGTTTCTTTTGTAGCCGCGTGTCTCATTTCAACAGACAACATATCAAATGAACGTAGAAATATATCTCCTGTCAATGTCTTATGTTAAATATGTAAATAAAAATCAAATAATATGTTTATTTCAGTAGGGCGTCGTCCCGTTTGCTTCATTTAACGTTTTTGTTTATTCCGGAAATACAGGTCCGTATGGCACGCCAAAGCCACAAAAATGAGATAAAATAGCATTATCTCAGGTAATGCTATCTTATCTGAATTTTTGTGGTTTTGGCACACATTTTCAGACATGTATTATCAGGTTTCCTCATTACCTCCTGATAAGTACTTTTAAATATTTTATACATAGGTCTCTATGCAATATATGTGGTAATGATGTTTTATCTCAAGATAACATAGCATTATCTGTTAATACAGTTTCTCTGCATTTTTGTGGTTTTGGCGTGCTAGTAAATGTATTATCTGTTTTCTAATATCAACCAATCAGACGTAATATCTGGGGGAAACTGTATTATCTGATTTATGTAACTGTACTATCTGATTTATGTTGAAAGCAATCAGATGAAGATATGTAAATCTCAATAACTTATTAAATTCAATCTTTTTAGATCAAATTATCTTTTCTGAAAAACTATGTATTAATTTTAGAATTGTAACATAATTTCTATTAATTTCTTTTTCTTATTCATTTGCCATTTGTAACGAATTTTGTAATATTGTGTGTATATATTATTATGTATTTTCTCTTTGTCGTTGTAAAATTAGTTTATGTGAATAAAGTCTCGTCAATATATATTAAAAATTACACTATCACAATACATCATCGTTAAAATTACCTGTTTTGACATTCCCTTACCTGTGATCGTTGCATGAATGTATATTCTATGAAATATACATGGCGAAATATACATGCAAGTATGACCTCCACGCAGAATTGAATACATGTAATTGTTTTTAATGAATGTTTGCATAAAAACATTACTTAAATGGATCATGGAAAAAAATAAGTAATTGTCAGATTGAATCTGAAGTGTAAATTTGAGATATATAATATATATTCTTATTATTTTTATCTTTATCATGTGTATGGAATGAGTATTTGCACGAGGCAGTGTTTTGTGTTTATTTATCAAGATTACGTTGTTATTTATTTTTTATAATATCAGAAGTTTAAGAGCTCTTGTGCGCTCATGTTTGCTTGTTAATTTGTACAAGCTATGACTTTAAAAATACCCCTTACTTACTCACTGGATGTTTATATATTGAAATGGGGGGAGGGTATGGAAGTCTTTCAAACTTTTGTCTGTTTCTTGCAGGATCTAAGCAAAGTCTGTTTTTTATATCGTAGTTTTACCATGCTAACTTTAATTAAACCTTATTTATTTATTTATTTATTATTCAAGGACGTCAGAGACCAGGAAGTAAATTGTTTCTCACAGAACATTCGGATGACAATAAGTGTGAATGTTAACAGTGATAATGAATCTATGGAATTAATAAAATATATATTAAAGAATATATCACGTGTACACTATTCACATTCTTAAAGCTTTTAGTTGCTAGTAGTCAAGGAATCGTTTTCTTCGTGAATAAAATTGCATGTAACAGATTAAGACGGATGTTCTTCAATGGGCACAATAAATTATTACATACGGATCGGACATCTATCATAAGATAGCTCATTACCTGTTAACAGATAAACAAGTTCATTACCAGTTATGATAAGCATTTTCATTACCTCCAGGAAAGAATGTTTTATCTCTTTATTGCATAGAGACCTATGTTAATTTTTTTTCCATATTTAATTATCAGGAGTTAATGATATTTTATCTGCGCCAAAACCGCAAAAATACAGATAAGACAGCATTACCTGAGATAATGCTATTTTATCTCATTTTTGTGGCTTTGGCGTGCCATAGGTCCGCTCGTAATGTCGATTTTCAAGTTATTGCGTTACCAAAGAATGCAAACTTTTTTTCACGGTTTTTATTAACTTGAATAATTCAAGCCCTCTCCGTATCCGATTCTCTCCTTCTACGTTAATGAGTGGAATATAACGACTGGATTATTCGGGTTAGGTTTTTATTTGTTTTAGTTATGAGCGAACCTATGACCCACGTCAAGCTTTTACATATAGAGATATTAAGCATTGAATGTTGTCTGGTGTGAAAATTAACGTGGGTAGTAGGTTCGCTCACATTTTAAAATGCATTTGAAGAGTAAGCAAACACGCATTTTCTATGTATTTCTGGCATAAGTCATATTCTGAGACGTTAACTTTGGTAGAGGAACAAACATTAAATGCAAATAAAGGACTTTTTAGCCTATTTTACTACAAAATTAAGTTAAAATTATGTTTGGGATGTTAAGTAAATTTTTTGATAAAATAGGGGCCGCTGGCAATAGCTTATCCTATCATGTCCTGAAGCAGATGATGAAAATGATGTTTTACCCATGAGTAAAAAATGAGACCTTTTAACATATAGGTCACGCCTATGACGGCCATGGGTCTAAGCGAGCGATTTAGGTTCTTGGGAGCCTCTTGTTTATGTTTTCTCCTTCACATATTTTTGCACAGTGGAAGTTGTAGGAAAAATTGCAAACAAAAAACAAACAAACAAAAACGACAAAAACCTGAAGCAACCATATGCAGCCGTCAAATGATGTATTTGTTTTGTTTTTCCTCTTCCATTTCGTAAAGAAAAATTATAATCCACCACACTCTTCTGATTTTATTAAAACTGACTACTATATCATTTTAAAATGAATTTTATGAAAATTTGAGTACCTTATAAATAAGGGTAGATAATTCCACCATACGAGTAACATATTATAATCTTGTGTGCTTACAATCTGTAAAATCATGATAAATGCAAGCAGTCCAAATTCATTTACAAAAGATTAATAATAGATAATAGAACTTTATTTGCCATATATACAAAGTCATGTATGTGACAATATAAAAACAATAAAATAAAATAATAAACAAAGAGCAAATGATATTATGATTCCCCTGCCCTCAGTTCTAATGACTTTTTCAGAAAGGAACCTAAATTATTCACAAGCTCTATGGTGGATGGGTTCCAGGGTTTGACACTAAATTTAATTCTCAGTAGACAAAAGGGCTACAAGATGCTTGAATTCACTATGGCGATTTTACCGGCCTGATATAAATAAAGCTTTGAAAAAGCGTTGTTCCTTTGCTTGTTTTTACCATGCATTTGTAGAGACTTTGTCTCATGTGCATTTACTCCATATCTTTTCATTCACCATTGAGAAATTTTCCAGATTTTGCCAATGGACTGCCAAGTAGTCTTTCCTAAAATTTACAAGCCCAGGGCTACAGGACTACTGTTAGAATGGAACACTGGATTCTAAATGTGATGTTTTGTTACTGAAAATGTAGCTTTCAGAAATTTTTCTTCTAACACCAAGTACAGGACTGAAAATGAAATGAAATGCGTGAAGATTTTGATATTATTCAGGAATGAAAAACACACCAAAACATTTTAACATTTTTTTTATCGGGATTTCGGGATTATCAAAAAATTAAGTCCGGAAATCGGGAAAGGAGTAAAATAAGTCCGGGATTTCGGGATTGGACCCCTCCTTCCCCCTCATAATATATGGTGTGAGGTTCCTCGCTGTGTTGAAGACCGTACGGTGACACCTAGATGCTTTGTTTTTGGTTGTTTTAACCTGGAGATGGCATGTTGTCTCCTTGACATTTACCCCGTTTCCTTTCTTTTTCATATATAATAAAGTATTTTGCAAGATCATTCTCAATCGAGTGGATGTAGCGACAAATAGAACAGAATGGATACAGATGTATAGACAAAATATTTGCTCTTCTAAATATAATTGAATAATGCGTAGAAAATGTTGAACCTTGGAAGTGTGATAGCAATGATAATGAGCCAAAAAATATACAAACAAGACTATCGAAAGCTAGAACAGCCTTTCACAGACTCTACACAACTTACGGAAAACACCAAACTACTGTAAAGTCAGTATTACTCTATATTCTGAATGCTGGAAAATACTCGTGCGACTTACAGAAAAGAGGGGCTTTCTACAACAGCTGCATCCGAAACATGCATAAAACCTTCTATCCAAACAAGACATCCTCCGAAGTCAGGTGTTCTGAGTCCACGTACGTTCCCTCGAACGAGGAACATACGTGAGTCAGGTGTTCTGGGTCCACATACGTTCCCTCGAACGAGGAACGTACATGGACTCCGTGCACCTGATTTGGGAGGATGAAACAAGATAAAAACAACATCATTTTTACACAAATAAAACATTATTGTACTCGACATTTCTACGATCACTTAAACTAATACTTGAATATATAGATTTTTTTTATACTTGGGAAAAGTGTGAAAAGCTATGTGTGCATTTTTTTTTTTTTTTTTTTTTTTTTTTTTTTATGATATGGATAGATTCGCAAGACCAGGGTTAATTTTGGTAGGGGTTTTGAGCCATACTGGACGCACATAGTCAAATAACCCCACCCGAGCCATACTTGCTAAGGGACCGACCATTTAACCTGAAAGGGGGGTATGGTTTTTTTTCTGGACAGAAATTTTTTTCGCGCTTCTTGCGAAAAAAATTTATTGATTTTTCTCACATGTATCAACAAAATTTTTTTTTTCACAATTAACATTATTTTTGGGGGCAGCCAAAATATTTTTTTTCACATAAAATCAGCTCCAATATATATTTTTAGAAAAAAAACATAGCCCCCCCCCCCTTTCAAGTTAAATGGTTAGTCCCTTAAACAGTTTCTAAAAGCTTACCTGAATGTTCATGCAGACATGTATTGGATTTAAACAGTCGCAAGCTATACCTATGGGACACTTTTTGCTCAGCTGGAACCTGTAGTATGACCTTTCTCTTCTGTCGAATTTGAGGGGGTGGCGGTGACCTCGGAACATCATATTTTAATTTGACGACAGGGGCTATAACTTGTGACCTTTCGAAAGAAAAACTTCTGTGAAAGTTCAGATCTGTGGTAGATCGAGTTATTGGTTTAATAACATCACTCATCCTTGATTTAATGCCATTAATACAACTATTTTGCATTAATCCAATTCGAATAACACTATAAAATTCCTATTCAAAGGTTAAAATCCATTTCTGAAGACTCGTCAAAAAATGCACGTGTTATGTTATTCAAGATACTTTTAAAAACACGATACATGTCGCAGTCTTTTATTCCAGCTGAGCTTGAATGTACAAGGCCAAAAGATCGGCAATTTAAATACTTGTACAACATCAAATAAAAATATCCACTTAACAATAGATTAGTATCAGTAATTTAAAATAAATGATCATTTCATTTTGCATATCAAACTGTTCAAACAAACTGTCATTTCTACACAATGTTATATGAAGTACACTATACTTGAAAAGAATAAAAGCGGTCACCCTCAATTATATTATACAGTAGTTCTCAAATTTACATACAGAATCGCAGCTTTTTCTTAAAGTAAACAGTGAAATATCGAAGTCAGAATATTGTATCCCATTTTCAACACACAGGCAACTTTTTATTTCGTTTCAACTTCATTCTTTACAGAAGATTAATGAAGGTATAAAAACATGTGGAAGTAAATCGAACATTACTCTTTTAATCACAAGCTCATTATAAATTCAAATTTAAAATTAAGAATGAAATTAAATAGTAATTTATACTGAAGTTTTAAATTTCCGAACCGACTGTTAGTGGACCATGAAATGCATAACAGTACATATATTCTTTTATACATAAGTAATTTTAAAATGTTTCAGAAATAGATTTGAAGTGAACTTTTCATTCAATTGTTGAGAATTCGGGTGCAGATGCAGTGCTATTGGTTGATTCAGAAAGGGTTCTATAGGAGGAAAAAAACAAAATACCGAATTTAATGTGAATTTATTTCCTGCATATGCAGGAGAGTAGGAATGGATGCATTCTTATGACGATCGCGATGAACTTGCAAGATCCAAAAAAGATGTAGATCTAGCGATTTTTGTTGTTTCCATTATCTAATAGTTCATTGTATGTTGTATATATGTTTTGTATTGTTTTGTATTGCTTTGACCCTAAAGGGGTGTAATTTTGCAATAAAGATTATCTTATTTCTTGGGATTTTTATGGTACACATTTTTAGCAAAACATGCGTTTTTAATGGAAAGAACATCATCAGTGTATCTATAAATGTGATTGAAGGATCTGGCATCTTTAATTTTATGAGCTTTTACGAGTCTTTGAAGAAATTCATTATCGCAGGATTTTTAAGAGCAAGTCTGCGAGTAAGGAAGCACGATCGTGTCCATTGGTATACCAACTTGCTGTTGATATATAGCACCTCCAAATGTGACCAATGTATCATCAATAAGAAAATTAAGCATATTGTACACCTGTTTTTCATCATAACTTACATTTCCATTTAATCGTTTTTTATCTATATGTGGATTTATAACCTAATACAACATATGTTTTCGAATCAACAAAGGCCTTTTAAATGATACCTTTGATTCGTGAATTTAATCAGTTTACCTTGGCGAGGAGCAGTATATAGTGCAGAAAAATCAAATGATTTTGGAAATTGTATCTGAGTCACTTCGGACATCATGGATAGTCTCACAGTATGCCCGAAGCCTGTCTTTTACTGCAATTAGTTCCAATGACAATTCAGTAGTTACATGTAAATGAGATGAAGTTTCAGCAGTGCATCTTTCCTTGTTTAGATTTTTGTATAATTCATGTATCCAATAATGGCAAAGCAGGTCTTGAATTTGATTATTATTTATAATCCGAATATTCTAAACGAATGGCCTGTGATTGGAGAGGATTTCACGTTCGTCAGATGAAACTCTTTTGTATGTAGCATTACATGTTTTATTTCATTTTGTATGTAGCATTACATGTTTTATTTCATTTTGTATGTAGCATTACATGTTTTATTTCATTATTTTTTTCTTTGTGTGTGTGTGTGTGTGTGTTAAAAGCCTAAAAATTTGAGGAGGCAGACTCGGGAGTAGTAATGTGCTTTACATACAAAAAGCAATTTATAAGTTATTAGAAGCTTTTTCTGTAGGTACAAATAACAATATAATTATTTGTCATGTAATGCAGAGAGGCATTTAAGGGCTTCAAGACTGTCAATTGCTAACAGATCTGTGTAGTTTGTTGACTCAGCACTAAAGATCTTACACAATCCCACAAGAGCTCCAGTTCTGCTTCTGGGTTTGTCTCTCTCTTAACCCATGCTATGGAGTAATTCTCAACAGCGTCCATAATGATCTTTAAATCAAATTTTAATTAATACGCTGTGTTTCTCGGAATTTCGGACCATTGAAGACACCCCCAGTAGAGCTCGTTTCCAGTGATCTTAAGATCACCGCTAATGACATGTCCAGATCCGTGGACTGTAAACAAAAGAAACAGTCCTATTTCTGAGGGAACTTCAGAAAACTGAATGTTTAAGTTTTAAAGTTTTTTTGTTATGAGTATAAATTTGACCTGTTGAAACAGTTTTACTACCGAGTCTTGTGCAAACCGACAGTGCGTGCTGAACATGATCAAAATCAAATCACTCAAGCAGATTTAAGCTTGGTGCCCATTTTCGGGATGCCGGAAAGGGGATTCGGGACTTCTATAATTTAAGTCCGGGATTTGGGGAAATAAATGCACCGAAAATCGACATTTTATCAGTTTTAAGTTCCTTTGTAGTTCGGGATTCCGTGATTTAGTAAAAATAAAGTCTAGATCCCTTCGCCCCAATTATGCATGAAAAATTGCAATATGTACACGTATTCCATTTTTCTGGGGAATTCCGCTTGGGTGAAAGGCAAAGGATTGACGGTCCTGTTTTCTTCGAGGTAAAAGTTGAAACTTATCATAGTTTCCCACGGGATTCAGGGATGAGGGGCCATCATACCCATCTTCATAGTAAACTTCATGAATCTGTTCAAGAGCCCTGAAGAGGTGTTTC
>MJUU01023329.1:50183-71335 GCA_002080025.1 Modiolus philippinarum
AACCAAGGTACTCTTTCAAAAAGAAAACTGTTATTCTCCATTTTAAGTAAGTTAAAAGAAAAGTATTTTTGTTTTTGGAAACATTCAATATTTGATGACAGTAAGACTTTAAATGGTCATAAATTAAGAACGTATAGAGAATTCAAAGAGAATTATAAACCTGAAAACTATTTAACTCTAAATATTGATAAGTATGCAATAAAAATTTTCATAAAAGTTAGAATAAGTGACAGTAACTTAGCTATAGAAAAAGGTCGACAATTAATGAAAGATTATGAACAGACACTGAAGATGAATTTCACTTTTTAATTTCATGTCCAAAATTAAATAAATTAAGAACAAAACTGTTTTGCAAAATTGATGAAATAACCCCAGATTTTCAAGTTATGAACGACAAAGAAAAGTTCAAGTTTATGCTCTCCACTGAAGAAGTTGATATTCTAAAAGTAATAGTGGAAGGCGTAAATGAAATGTATTGTGAAAGAGACACAGCTCATTAAAATTATTGCAGTTGGAGTTAACATATGTGTTATGGTCTCATGTTCATTTACTCCATATCCTTTCGTAAAACACATTTCCCAGAATTTATGATTCTTCTTAGTGTGACTTCGTTGTCTGGTACCACCTTATTCACAATCACATTATACAATCTGATGTATTATTAATTTATTATTTATTATGTATGAAATGTATTAACTGACATATTTAAGCAGTTTTTTTCTCCATAAATAGTGTTGGACATTTACAGGGCTATATTTTATGTAATAATAACCTTTATCTTTTTCATGTTTGTGATGTTTTGTATGTTTCGGTATCAATCCTATGTATATTGGATATTAAACCAAATAAATTCTGTTCTGTTCTGTTCTGCGTGACTAAGGGGCCAGTGCCACCACCCGGGCGTGAAATCGGTATGTACTCCCCAAGACGCAACTACACTAGTGCCTAGGACTACTGGTTAGTCTGTACAAACTGCTTGCTAAAAACTTAATGTGATCGTTCATGCATGACTAAGGGGCCAGGGCCACAATCTAAGCAGGGATTTGAGTTGTACCCATAATAATGCAACTGCACATCAAATACTATGGACCTACAACTAACATAAGCTTATTAATTTACAATAGTTTGCAATTGTTGACGCCGCCGCCACCGCCTCCCAGGGAGGGGAGGGGGTACTCCCAAAAATTTTCTATACATAGGCTTGGAGTATTTTTTGGGGGTAAAAATTTTAGATTTTGCCATTTTTTGGGGTGCAAAAAATTTTAGTATTTTTTGGGGGTTACAATAATATGGTGGTATTTTTTGGGGTGGTTGGTATACATGGATTGCATATCTTTTCCATTCCGGATTTGACTCTTCATTTCGACGAGGTCATCTGGGGTCAACCGGAGTAAAAATGACGTAATCCAACGTTGGAGCAAGGGACAGATATTTTCTACCAACGAATCTTACGTTGTTATTCAACATATAGGTAAAACATCGTTTTCAACTGACAATGAAATCCACGAGGAACATTTCCAACCCACAAAAAACGAAACTTGAATGGAAATGAAGAAATCACTATCTTCGTCTATCAGCGTCTTGGAACCAGTTTTGTACCAGATTACTCCTTATTTAGCTAAAATAATGAGTGATCCCGCAAATGCGCAATCGGTGTATGGTATCAAGTCGTTCCGTCCCCAAACCAGTCCGTCCCCAAGTAGTTCCGTCCCTAAGTAGTTCCGGCCACAGTCGTTCCGGCCCCAGTAGTTCCGGCCCCTAAGTAAATCCGTCCCCCAATATACATTCCCATTATTGCTTGGTATATATTATATATTTCAAGGGATGATTGTCATTACCTTCATCATAGCTTCGATCTCAACTGAAGCGGAAATTCTAGTTACCTCCCATGTTGAGTGTTAAAGTTATACACACGGTGCATAGATCTGCATATTGATTCTTGAAAATAAAAATGTAACAACTACTCTTATCACTTTGAATCTGTTTGAGGGCAAATTGATGACACCAGGATGAAGAAGAATAAACTTTAATTAAAGTGATTTTGCCTGATGATTTATGTTTTACTTTCAAACTAGCAAACGTTGAAAGTATATACACAATGTGCATGCTGAACGGTCGATTTTATGCTCTTCAAAAGAATTTATATGTCTTAGATTACCAAAGTTAATTATTACAATGCTACAGCCATGATGACTATAGTATTAAACCTTCAAGTTGAAAACGAGGTAATTTGAAAGGGTTAATTTCCTTACACTGTAGAGTTAAGCACTGAAATAGCAAAATATTTATTTAATAGCAATGCCAATTATAGAAAAAATAGCATGCAGATTATATGGCAATTTACGTTACAATGTTTTGGACAGTGTTGTTTGTAATCTTAGTGGTGATATTATAAGCTTATGCCATATGACAAGTGTGTTGTCACGTTTTCTAAGCTTCGCCTTTTAGGTGATAATCGTTGTTTTGAAAACAAAATCAAAGAAATTTTCCAATCAAGAGAAACATCAAAGTAATTAAGTTCTAATTAACTCATTCATAAGTCAATTATTTTTTTAAATTATTTTAATACCAATTTGACCACACATATTTAAGAAAACACCCGTTTTTAATTGGCTTCTGTATATACTACAGTATGAGCTAATAAGTCTAATTAATTAAATGATTTATTCAAGCAGATTCATGCAACTTGTTTGTTTAAATAATTAAATTCATATTTGGAGCCGGAACTACTTTCAAATTAGGGCCGGATCTACTTGAGGCCGGAACTACTGGGGACGGAACCACTGGAAAACGTTGGTATTTTTTTATGGGGTAAATGAGTTTTCTGAAAAAAGATTGACCACATACATTAAAATATATGGCTTTTTTGTATACAAAATAGCACTAAGCTTCCACGTTTGATGGACCTTTCCCTGATCTAAAGTGCTTTGGCAGCTTAGTAACAATCTGAGGAATCGTTGGATTTGTCTTACATAGCATTGCACGGGCTGACCAAATGAAAGATTGGTCAATAAAAACAAATGACAGAACATAAAAATTCATTGGTATTTTGGGGGGTTTTAAAACTGGGAAGGTATTTTTTTGGGGTGTAATATTATAATAGGTATACATTTTTTCTTGAATTACTTCCAAATTTTGGTATATTTGGGGGTATATTTTTTCTCTGGGACGAGCCTATGTATGGGTAAAATTTGAGAGTACCCCCCCCCCCGGGAGCCGCCTTAAACGCTATCCCTAAGTCTCGCTTCCGCGACTTTTTCGTCAAGGGCGAGACAAAAACTATACCCCCACATGATGGCACGTGTTCGTGTGCTAAAAATAGTTGACTGTGAATAAAGAGTTGCGTTTCTTTATGGAACTCTTCTTTGACCTTCAACTTTATTAGTCACATGAACGCTACGAACCAATCAAAAATTGTGTCAATTGCCGCCATCTTACTCTGTCTGGAAAGTGGCATGCTGTTTCATTCAAATTTAATTTGAAAGTTTACTTAAATAAAACACTTTCTCTCAGACGTCATCTGAAAATGTCTGAAGAAGGTGGTGGTAAGATAAAAATTAGACGACAACATGGTCCCGGTAAACCATATGAAAGAAGAAAAGTAAGTAAATCTCAACAGAGTTCCTGACCGTGTTGAAAATTTATGAAACACATTCGTGATACTGATAAACTCAAAGACGACGCAAGCATCGCAAACACTAAGATACAAAGACATCACATAAATACAGCACAGAAAGGAAAATGAGACTCGCATACAGATGGACCAAGTGTAAAATCATGGGCGAGATAGGTGCAGAAAAAGCATCTCCTGCTTCTCTCGAGTCGAGACTCCAGCCATGTTGAACATGTCTGGTAATAAAGACAAATTCCTGTAGATAAGAGGAAAATCTAATCTGTAATAGGGAAAGATATGTTGTCATCTGGGATACAGATATCCCATAGTGGGCCACAAGATTGTGATGTCTACCGTATAACTTCTGCAGTGGTGACTTCAAGTTATTGGCAGCATTAGACCAAATTATCTGTCGTTTACAAAGCTACTTTTTCTCATCTAATGTTTATCTTTTACTTAGGCCAAATAAAAAAATATTTGTGTGTCTGGTTACCCGACCAACCCTAATTTTTCCTTCCGACCCTAGCATTTTTTTCCATACTTCAGAATGTTCTTTTGTGTCCTCGATCGTTTGAGCGGTAGTCTTTCGTTTTATGGTAGCAACACCACTCAGATGTGTCTATTTCTACAACTGCTAGCATTATTCATCAGAAAATGCACGAAGAATTGTTAAAATCACAGGATTCCCGACTGCTGTTGTCAAATCTGCCATTTTTACTCGTCAGATTACACTTCCTGTGTTAGCGGTATGATTAAATACCGGAAATGCGACAATGACATGCATACAATGCAATGGCCGGAAAATAGGTAGCAAAAAAACCTTATGTATATCACCTTGCTTTATTCTGCACAGCTGTATCTTATACACCATATAGGATATCAATTTTAAGCCATGCCTACTTCTGGTATTTATGGACACACAGAAATCCTTAGGCCAAAAAAAAATATATGTGTGTTTACGGTAGTCCAACCGACCCCATTAATAGATGCTGACCCTAGAATGTTTTATTGATTCTCATAAAAAAAAGTTCAACGTTGTTATCAACCGACCCTATTTTGATACAGACCTCTGTAAATTGATAAGTTTAGGCCTAAGAAAATAATTGTGTGTTTGGGGTAACATGGTTTTCAAAGTTAGGTAGGGTAGGTTGGAAAATTTTTTCTTTGGATTCCTATTAATGTAAGCTTTCAGTAGTATGTCAACGGATTTGGCGTAGCTCTTACTGTTCCCGAGCTATGAGGGGCCGAAGGGGGCCAAAATCGTAAATTTACAGATTAGGCCAAACAAAAAAATATGTGTGTTTCCGGTTACCCGACCGACCCTAATTTTTCCTTCCGACCCTAACGTTTTTTTTCCGTATTTCAAAATGTTCTTGTGTGACCTCGATCGTTTTAGCGGTAGTCTTCCGTTTTGTTGGAAGCAACACCACTCAGATGAGTCTTTTTCCACAACCGCTAGCATTATTCATCAGAAAATGCACGAAGAATCATTAAAATCAACAGGATTCCCGACTCCTGTTGTCAAATCCGCCATTTTGACTCGTCTGATTTACACTTCCTGTTTTAGCGGTATGACTAAATACCGGAAATACGACAATGACAAGCATACAATGCAACGGACGAAAAATACGAAGCAAAAAAAAACTTTCTGCCGACCTACCGACCCTATTTTCAAATACCTTGTAACCGGAAACACACATATATTTTTTTTGCCTTACCTAAAATTTTTATTTTTCATCGCATTTCGATGGGATTTTTTTCTTTTGATTCCTCTTGATATAAGCTGTCAGCAGCATGTCACTGAATTGGGCGTAGCTCTTACCTTTTCTGAGCTATGAAGGGTCAACGAGGAATCATAAGGAGTCATAAGGGCTAATTTTTAATTTTCCCTAGTTTGTGTCCAGCTAATTACTGGGTCAATCTCCTTATTGCGTCCATCTAATTATTGTGTCAAGCTCTTTCCTATGTCCATACTCACTTTAAATTACACTTTTTCAAATTTCAGTGGACGACATGCTGCGGTCGTATCATGCTGCGCTCGGCATAGCCCTTAATTTACATTGTAGTAATGGAGGAACATTTCTGACTTTAACAGTGCTTGTTGTAAGATAGGCAAAAAAATGTTAGGGTAGGCATACAATTTTAGGTAGGGTCGGGTTACCCTAAACTCGCAACTTTTTTTTCCAGGCCTTATCTGGTAACATGCTTCCGCTGGTATGGAAAGTTAATAAAATAGACCTGGGATGACTTTAGCCCTTTTCAAATGGGCCCCCGTCTAACAAATTGGGAATTTTGCATCGCGACAACTTAAATTGGGAAACTGAGAATATATCAAATACTGCAACATAGGTTTGTATAAACCAAGAATATGTGTAAGTACACACAACAACAGTTTGAAGAATGGAAAGTATCATTACACCAAAGCCATTTAGACTATATTTTATACATTTTTTCAAACATTAAGACTATATTTTATATAGTTTTTTTTAAATTACACCAGATTTGAATTTTATCAAGCTGATCATCAACGAAAGAAGTACTGCTCTTTTCCTATATGAAAGCAAATCAACATTCTGTCAGAAATTCTTCGGTTGTCTGCAAATAAAGATGACATACACATTTTAATATTATCACCAAAATCAAACCCTTCATGCCCAATGATATATATACCTCATTCCATGAAATGACTATGCATTCATTCATTAATCATACAGCAAGTCATTTCCTTATTTCGATTTAACTAGTAGAAATGAAAGCACCCCATATGAAGTGCAGTTCCAAATTCTCAACCGGTTAAAAGTCCCAGTTTCAGAAACTCTGATTTCAAGTCATAACCATGATAACTATCCAATAATTATTTCAATGCAAACCGTATCTTCGGCAATGAGTGCATTTGCACCATACCACATATTTCAAAAGTCATGGATGAAAGTCTCCAATTTTAGACACGACAATGTATGATAACAACAAGATTTCAATTCACTTAACGCATTCTGACTTTAAAGATGTTCCTTATGGACATTTGCGATCTCAGACATTTTGTTCATCTCCAGGGTGGTCGCAAATAGCGTAAATTGCATTATTTAGTTACTTCTGGACATTACTGTGATATTTTGAGTAATTTCCGGTTCTAACAGAAGGTGACACGGATCGGAACGAAAGATTCACCGGAGACGGAAATGAAAAAATCCGGATTTTGTAAACATTGTTGCAACGTTTGGGAATTTTCTTATTTGGGGAATGGGGCCGCCCAGAGGGGAATGGGGCTGCCGGGCGGCCCTAAATTATATAGTAGCGTCATCCCTGTAGACATTTAAACTTTTTATTTGGTTCAAAAGACATTCAAATAGATAAAAATCAAGAAATATGCCAAGATTCTTCCAAAACACGATGCAAATGGCAGGACTTCCGGTTTGTAGGATTAATTTCGGAACGGACTTGGGAATGACCCGAAATTTTTCTGGATTTCGTTGACGATGCCTGAAAAAAAAATGAATGAAAAAGGGAAATGCTGAATTCTTTCCAGCTGTATGCTGTTTTCCCATGAAAAAGGTTGATTTTGGCCAATTTTGGGTGTAAATTGCTATTTTGTGCATAGATTTCAGGTTTCTACACTATTTAAAGTGATATGAAATGAACTTTAATTCATTGTAAAATTCATCATTTTAGCTTTCCATTGATGTATAGATATCATGGGTTGAAACATGAGATGCTTGCATTAGAAAGGGGGGATTTTTGAATAGCCTCTACTTGTGCGACGTTGAGGATAAAAC
This sequence comes from Modiolus philippinarum, assembly GCA_002080025.1. Lineage (NCBI taxonomy): Eukaryota > Metazoa > Mollusca > Bivalvia > Mytilida > Modiolidae > Modiolus > Modiolus philippinarum. The sequence goes on from MJUU01023329.1 coordinate 57,570, forward strand.
TGTTATGCATCCTAAGCCTTGTACAAATACAGCAGTATGATTAAATACCGGAAACACGACAATGACATGCATACAATGCAATGCATGTCATACTATCTGGTATTTATGGACACACAGAAATCCTTAAAATATTCATTTTAGATCAAATTTTCCAATTTCCATTAAATGAAGTTTTTAGTATTGCAAGAAAAAAACAATATAAAATTGAGGTCTTTGGATACATTTGTATCAAACGTATTTGTACTCAGCACTTAACAGATTGAAATACTCAACAAAGGCTCGCATGTCAATCAGTTTCTAAGCCTTGTACAAATACAGTTGATATTTGAAGACACTAACAATATATTGTCTATTTATTTTGCTTTATGGCCGTTTATGTGATGATGGAACGATCTCTTATTCAAAATCATGAGATCGCTTCCAATTTGGATGCGGGGTAATTTCGACTGGGTTTCGCCTATGCGTTGCCATAAAGATCTTTTACCCTGAAAGTACTTTGCCAGTTGGAACTTTTCTTTTTCATAAGGGTCCTAATTAACTGGTCCCTTTTGAAAAATGTGTCATGAATATCCACATCGCATCATTGGGAACCAGGGCTCGCCAAACTAGGCATTTAGGGCGATTAAGTCGCCCTGTTGTGCTTCAAATGGCCTTAAGATGTTCCCAAAAGCGATTTCAAGTCGCCCTAAGCATTTTGATAATTCTAATTTTAGTCCTTTCTATTTCCGTTAACAAGGAAGTAAATTTAAAAGATTGCTAAAGCTTATTCCTATGCTCTGCAAAGCTGAAATGTTGTTTATATCATCTCATGGTTTTAAAATCAAGAATAATTGGCTTTGTAGTATAAACATTTATTAAATAGTCCATTGGAAACTGCCCTAAATATTTACGTGTCAACTACAGATCTCCAACTGGAAGTGGTCTATATATAGATCCCAAAAGGTAAACAATCCGCAATATTTGTATATGTTTAGCCATCTCAATATTTTGAGAACCATTCAAAAAGGAATGAAGATGATTGACAACAGTCTATTTGCTACTGAGTGATAAACTACCCAATTACTGCTGATGATAAATAAAAGAAATTTTATGTCGTGTTAATCTACACTAAATCTAGGAGCACCTCCAACATTAATTTTTTGGGGGAAAAGGAACATGAAATTGATACAGCGAAAAATAAGACCTTTTTAAAAAAATTAAACCTACATTGTAGATCACTAGATATCAATAACCCAGTAGCAAGTGCTTTGGTGCTGGTCTGAAAACCGATTTTTTATGGAAATTTGCAATATCTAAATTTAACAAAATTTTGTTCAAAACTAAGGAGTATCTCCCTCTTGCATAGCTCTGTCCTTAGCGAATTTTGGCTTTTTGGCTTTTCTATTTAGATCTTATTGGTAATTTGTTCTCTATCAGTCTTTACACTTATTTCGGTATATGGATTTCCAGTATTTTGATTTTATCTGCACTGAAGAGACAAAAGTTTTCGAAATGCGCATATACAGAATAAAAATTTAATTAACAGCAACTTCGGTATTATGAATGATTAAAACCAATTTATTTCCATTGTTGAATATTTGGTATGCACATGAGAAAACTCGAATATGTAAATCAAATACAAAAGTCTTGTTAATTCAGTTACAGATAGCCAGATACGCATTAACGAGTCTCCTGAAGTCTCCCATCTGTACCCTGAGGGAGACTTCAAGTGTTCCTTTTCTTTTGAAGTGTGGTGAGCCCTGATGAACATAGTTTAACATTTGACCCTATGAGAATAGTCTGTGCCTTTAAAAACTAGCTCTACGCCCAAGAATAATAAAATAAGTCTAGGCTAGTACAAATTTGAAGTCACTGGCCCGATGGGCTAGTAAAAATTGTACCTTTTTAACAAAGAATCTTCTATAAGGTCTAGTGCAATTGAGATCGGGCTAGTACAACATGGGACCCAATTACTAGCCCATTAGGGCTAGTGAATGAAAAAGTTTTTGGCACAGACTGTGATAAAGCATTCAAAAATATTTTCCTCTAAAACTGCAGGGCAAATCGGAACAAAACTTGGACAGAAAAGTCTTTCGGGCAGTCCCCTTTAAAAAATGTGTCCAACAGTAACTCATCCAAGATGGCCTCCAACGGGAAACTGAGTTTAATGAACATTTGATCTTATGGGCAAACATATTCAAAGATCTGCTGAAAATACTTGACCAATTATTACTTAACTTGGTCACAAGGGTCTTTAGTTGGTCCCCTTTGAAACGTGTGAAAGAAGATATTCATATTTGGTGATAGGTAAAGATGGGCCTGTTTTGTTAAACATCACACTGATTCACATAAAAAATATACAGAGGAGGATGTCATTGCATTGCTGGAATTCTTGATTGATAACATATTTGTAGAATTTGTAAGACAAGTTTTCCAGCAGACAATAGGGATACCTATGGGGACTAATTGTGTGCCACTTTTAGCAGATTTGTTTCTTTTTTCCTATGAAGCCAGGTTCATACAAGGGCTAGTTCAGAAAAAAGACAACAAGCTAGCCAAATCCTTTAATTTCAGTTTCCGTTATATAGATGATGTTCTTTCATTAAACAATCCGGTCCTCAAATTAAGGATAACCTTCATCTTATATACCCAAATGAATTCGCAATTAAAGAGACCACTGATACACCATCATCAGCATCATACCTGGACCTATACCTCTACATTGACAACTCTGGACGTCTGAAAACAAAACTTTACGACAAGCGTGATGATTTCGACTTTCCAATAGTGAACTTCCCGTTTTTGAGCAGTAATATTCCCACTTCTCCGGCATATGGCGTGGACATTTCACAACTCATTCGCTATTGCCGTGCCTATAGTTTGTACAGCGATTTTGTCAACAGAGCGAAATTACTGTCTCAAAAACTTATACATCAAGGGTATGTTCAGTCACTGTTGCAATTGTAACTTAAGAAGTTTTATGGTCGTCAACACGATTTGACAGACCATTACAATGTTTCTGTTTCACAAATGAGAACAGATATCTTTGGGTCGATCCAGAGTTTGTTACCGGACTGACTAACACCGACTGTGACAAAATCGGACTTTTCACTGGCAGTGTGACAGGTGCCACGCGTGGAGCAGATCATGCTTACCCTTCCGGAGCACCTGATGATACCTCAGTTTTTATAGGGGTTCACCCTGCTAGTGCTTTAGTTTTATGGCGTTTTTGTTCATTTTTGTTTGTTTGTTATGTCTTTGTCATACTGTCTCAATTCGTGTTGCTGTGAATTGCCGTGATTTTGGATTTATGATTTTAGAATTTCCCCTTTCCTCGTTCTTGCTTCGGTATTCGTTTGCCGGCGTATTTCTTAATTACTTTCAAAATTGAAAAGCCAAGATATTGACATTTTTAGAAATAAAATTGGTTAAGTGGTTTTATACAAATTTGTTTATTTATCAAAGTGTCAACATTCCATTTGAAAGCAATAATGTACCGAGTATGTTCTGTAGTTTTAACAATTTGGTTTAAAAATTGAAAAACCAAAATTAGATAGTAAATTTTTTTGTAATGAAATGTTGTACATGTAACTGCTTTAATATACAAATCTATATATTTTAATAACTGCTTCCTTTATTCATCTACTAGTATATCATTAAAATAATTTTGATTGCATTAAAAATGTGTGCTTGGTGAAAATTAATCTGTTAATTTGCTTTTAATTTTAAATTGATTTTTATATTTTAGTCCTTCTTGGGAAAGGTGAAAGATCTTATAACACCATCTTGGTTATCAGGTTTGGTCACTAATGTTAAGTCTCCTGAAGATGACCAGAGTCAAGATAACAGATTCATGGTATGATTTTTCAAGTATTTTAATGTTTATTATACCCCCGCAAACAAAGTTTGGGGGGTATATAGGAATCACCCTGTCTGTCCGTCTGTCCGTCCGTCCATGTACCTTGTCAGTGCATGTTCTCCTAAACGGCTGCTTGGATTTTGATGAAATGTTACACAGTTAGTTGTAGTACACCATCTTAAGATGTGCATGAAGTAGTATGTTTGCTGCCCAAAATTCCAAAGGGGAGATAATTCGTCTTTGAATATTTTCTGGAAAAAGGGGGAGGCAAACCTTTTCAGTGCATGTTCTCTTAAGCGGCTGCTTGGATTTTGATGAAATGTTACAGAGTTGTAGTACACCACCTGAAGATATGCATGAAATAATATGGTTGCTGTCTGAAATTTTGAAGGGGAGATCATTTGTCTTTGAATATTTTCTGTGTAAAGGGGAGGGGTGATCCTTGTCAGCGCATGATCTCCTAAACCACTGCTTGGATTTTGATGAAATGTTGCACAGTTTTAGTACACCAGCTGAGGATGTGCATGAGTGATATGGTTGCTGTCCAAAATTTTGAAGGGGAGATAATGCGTCTTTTATATTTTAAGAAAAAAGGGGGAGGTATATCATTTTAGTCCATACTTGTATTGTGTCCACATTCTGTGTCCACAACTGTATTGGGTCCACACACTTAAATTTACACTTGCCATATTGACTCAGGGTTCAGTTAGCAGGGGTATACCTGGCTGCCATGCGACGACAGCTCTAGTTTCAAATTGTGAAAATTGTTAGTACATTTAGTATCACCGATTACAACGTAACACGATGTGACACAGTTAATTTCAGATTAGTCTCCAAAATCCATCCAAAACTCTACTTTCAATATCGTGAGTTTTATTGCTGTTGAAGGTAAATTCAACTAAACTGTACTGAAATGGTGTATGGAATGTCCTTTACAAAGATGGCTCAATTTGTTCTTCGTTTGAAATGGGACCCCTATAGGAATTCATCTTTTTCATCATATGGGCTGAAACTAATGAAGCAAATTCAGCCAAACTAAGATTGCCTATTTTGTTTTTTATCTGACAAAAAACAAGACCGCCAGCACGGAACATTTTAACATGTGTATATAATCCTATGGGATTAAAATCACTTTCATCACCATCTGTAACCATTTTGTCAGGTGACTGATTCAGGCAGTTTTAATACCCTGTTACACGTAGTGGCAAGGTAATATATTATACCCTCATTCATGTGTCCATCTGTCTGTCCGGCTTCCAAAGGTTTCTGACTAATAACTTATGAATGAAATAACATAGGGCCTTCAAATGTGGTATTTAAGTAGTTTACCATAAAATCAGACTGAGTATGATTTTTGGTTCAAATTAGCTAGGGGTCTGGAGCTATGCCCCTTGAAACTTTTCATATTTTTTGCAAATTTTATGGTTTCTGACTGACAACTTTTAATGAACATAAGTAACATACTGTCTCCAATTTGGTATATAAGTTTTTTGCCACAAAACAAAGGTCAAGATCATTTTGGGTTCACAGGATTCTGGAGATATGCTTTAAACTTTGAAATTTTGTGAAATGTGGTGGGGTATCACGAATGCACCATTACTATTTTTGAGCATGAGTGAAAGTAGGAAAAAAGACAAAGAGTGTAGAAGATATCCCTATCTGTAATTTTTGTCGAATGTAAGTACCTATTTCTTCTGTAATATACAACAATCTAACTGAAGGAAAGTAAACTTGTCATTCCAAGTGCAATTTTCAGCTGTGACATCAAATTGTTCATTATGGTAACAACTGTGAAAAAATTTATTATTATTATTAAAAGCAGAAATAACGGTAATGATATGATAACAATAAGTCGTTTACAAATACTGTATTCAACCCCTGCTCCAGTTAGCCCCCTCACCCTCACAGTATTTCAAAGTCAAATCACAAGTGCCTCCTTCCACCCTAAACTGCATTTGACGTAAGAGTTTGGAGCTAGTTTATTATTGCTGTAATTTTAGTTTCAGAATGTTTCATACTTCCTACTCACTTCTTAGTAACAAAATCTATTTATATTCATGCTGAAATCATTTCTTTACAAATACAAAATTGCTGTTATTTGGTGGTACAATATTTGAATTGTATTGGCAAAGTATGATGCTGTAGTAATTTGTAAAATATTTGTTTTAGAATCCTGAGGGAAAACAACAACTGAATGATACAAGACCACCTCCTGTATTTGTACCTTTGGACAAAAGAAATGGAACGTCACACACAACTATGGCTCCTCCACAATCAACTGTTATATCTCATGCCAAACATATTCCCAAAGATACTCCTTATATGATAAAACAGGATCCTATACCTTTACAGTCTGGTTTTACATCTTCACAGCTTCCATTGATCCCAGAAAGAGTACATGACAACTTTGCAGATATGAATGGTAAATGTTTCTGAAAATCATATTTCAACAGATTCATTATGGTTTTCAATGTTGGTACATTATTTATATGTAAATCAGTTAATTTCTTTACAGCTTTGGCAATTTATTGTTATTCCTTGTTTGATTGAACGATAGGCAAAGTTACAAGAGTAGAATTTTTTGCATACAATCAACTGTACATGCAATCACAAATGTTTTTTTTTACGCTCCCTAAAAAAAATCCTCTGGAACGAAAGAACATTAAAATTCTGATTTTTATGCTCGTTTTGGAAATTTTCTGCAATTTTTTTTGTGTGGACATTTTCTCTATGATTGAAAAGTATGAAAAATAAAATTTGTCTGCTCACATCAGCGCTCTATTTTGTCTACTGAAACAGTCTTCTAGGTGACCAAGTATAGGGATTGGCGACAAAAAAAAACTTAGTCACCTTTTTTTGCCACCATATTGTTATATGTTGGCGAACAGGAAAAAAGTACACAATTTAGTGTTTTGATGTTGATTTGTTTTCTTCAGAATCTCTTGAAGGTAACAATATAAAGCTGTTGAGACATCTTGCTGATCTTAATTAGATACCCTTTACATTACTACTTGTGACCTTTTTAAATGCTGTATATTTCTGGTGACTAAAAATTACTGCCTGTGTGTTAGATATAGCCGCTTGTCTGACTTCTGACCAAAGTTAAAATCCCATCGGACAAGTCATTGTTAATTGTAACTTGTCTGCCGGGCAAGTTAAAATAAAATTGCTTTCTGACTGCCAAAAAAATGATTCTGAATAAAGTTCTGTCAAAATATATCTGATTCCTTGATAATATCCAGAGGACCAATGAAAATAACTGATACAAAGTGTCAAAGTAATTGGGCAACCTGTAAACAAGATGGCGGCAGTTTAAAGAGAAAATTGTTTATGCTTGAAAACGAAAGTTAAATTCGTTGATTAAAGGACGTCCTTGGTGGAATCCAGTAGAAAGGACAACTGTCGCTGAAGTTGGATAGAAATTTCAATTCTTGAAACACTGAATTCAATAATTATTTAAAAATTAAACATTTAAAGTACATGGTCGTGGACAAAAATGATGATGACAGACTCTCTCAGTGAAGTGAATGACATAAACAGCAGAAGCCATAATTTTCAAAGTAGCAAATGTAATTCATTTGGTTCAGTTCCTTTTACAAGTCCAACTTTTTAAAGGCCGCTTTTTTGTTGCAAATGGGATTGTCTTTAAAGAGGGGGATTACTGTACAAGATGTGTATTGTGACGAAATTTTTAAAGGCATTATGTAGAAGTATGTCCAGGGTTGCAACACATCCTGGAAAACTGAAAAAACCCTTGAATTGCATTTGTAACTTCAAGGGCCTGGAAAAGACCTTGAATTTCAAAGTGTTTTGAAACCCTTGGATTTGGTAAATTTAANTACGCCTTGGATAACTTTTATAATAATTCCCGAAAAAACGCAGCATGTTTGTCTTTGTTTTTCTTTGGTTCTTAGTGATCAAATGAAGTCACACTAGCGCTTAAATTAAAGACCAAATGAATGATACGATAAGGTTTTAAATTCACCTAGTGAGCTGCGAGATTTTGTCGAGAGTAGCTGGGTGACGTCACCTGGCTAAAATTTTAAAAATAAACAATATTTAAATATCGTTTTCTCTGCTATCCTTTCGAATTTAAAAAAAAAACTTGGCCAATATGTTTAAAATGTCATATAGATTAAAGTAGGACCGTATGTAAAAATTAGTGAAATTTCCCTTTAATATCTTTGGCGATATGTAAGCAAATTCTGGAAAATAATAATCGCAACTTAGAATTTTGTCAACTATTTTGGTCCTTGAAAACGAACAGAAAATCCTTGAATTTGGAGACATCAATGCAGTGACAACCCTGTATGTCCTAAAAAAGGAAAAACAGAACTTGATATGGTGACTTCCAGAGAAAGAACAACAAAAAGCTTGATAACATCAGCTTCATTAATATGAAAAACACTCAGTAGATGATCACTAGTGTTAACATGTATTGCTAATTGAAATCTTTCAAAGCATTAAATGTAAACATGATGGCCCTTGACAGAGCTGCCAACCCTCCCGATTTTTGCTGGAGCCTACTGATTTCCCTTCCCAATTCCTGTCCTCCTTTGACAGTACCATTTTCTCCGAATTACATGTAAATCCTGTAAATAAAGTTTGTTTCTTTTTTCCTTTACCGGATTTAGGCCATGTAAAAATAATTATTAGATTCTCGGGCACTTTTTTTCACATGTTCAACCTCTTTAAAATATTCCTGGAGCGAGAAATTTTGGAAGAAAATCCCTGTTGTTTTCATCGGTAGCCATTTTTACATTGATCAGTGTCAATAAAAAGCTGCTTGAACAACGTTTTTCACCTTCCTGCTCAGGTGATTTTTGTAACCTGAAACCGATGCCGGACGGACATGAAAAAAATCCGGATTTTCGGGAGATAAAAAAGCAGAAATGCGGGGCCATTTCAGGGAATGCGACGGGGCCTTAGAAGCTAAACTCTTTTTTATTTGGCCTTTGACAATAATTTATGGAACAGCATGCGTATCCTCCACCGTAAAGACAGGCATCGTAATTATCTTACAATTTTAGGAGCCTCCCTCCAAAATATTGAAAAAAAAACAAAATAGTTTTCCCTTTCCCCTGCTGTTAAGGACACCTTGCTACACGCCGTGTGTCGCTTTGCAACTGGGGGCAAGTTAAACAGCGATACAAAACCACCCCCACCTGATTTCAGTGGAGTTTAACATTTCAACCTTTTGAGAAGCATTCAACTTTCTTTTCTTCTGCCGCCGTGCTCGGTCCCGGCTTATGAATAGGCCCGCAGCATCCTCTGAGCTTGGAGTATGAGTCTTCCTAACAGAGGACCCCGAGGGAACCCTGGGATATAGAAATAGAACCTAGTATCTCCGGCTTGCGGGGTGTGACCCCTCCTAAACGGAGGCTGACCTCGAGGGTCCGGGGATATAGAAATAGGACCCATTCCGTGGTTGTGCGGGATTAATAAATACACAACCCATCTTTCAGATGGGATGTAAACTCAGGTCCACGTGTTGGAAGAAATGCCACGCTTCCTGCACGTTAAAGAACCCTTGTAGCAAGCTCTTTTTGGGGTGGTCCGTAGGTGATCGGCTACAAGGCTAAATTCCCCGNCCTTGATGATTTCACCCTACATTTCCAGTCCCATGGCCCTTTCCATACCTCAAAGTGATTATTTATTAACAAACTTGTTCTCGTCTTGATGTAGCTGAAATATTGCGGAGTAGACGTTAAACAATATTCAATCAATCAATCAATCTTTTCCTCTGATGTTACAAACTAGTTAGAACTAAACTAGGCCACAATTATCCTTTGGTGATTCCTGGTGTTCTGGAAGTCTGAACAACACAGGGTTGTACATGTGCTGGAAATCTTTGAAAGTACTTGAAATTTGGAAAAGGTCCTTGAAGCTCCTTCAGACATGTTAAGTGTTTACCCCTAAGATTTTGCCATAATTTCGATGATTTTTAGTCCCCTTCCAGATGAGACCTTAGGTGTGTCCTCCATCTGTCAGTCTCTGTCCAACAGTCCTACATCAGTTTTCTGCACTTTTTACAATATGATCTAATATTTTGTGGGTGAGGATACATGTACCTCTATGAGTTACTGATCAAGTTTGAGTTTGGTTCCAGTCAGTTGAATTTTTACAGAGTTATGGGCTTTTTACAGGAAGATCAGGGTCTTTTACATTGAAAAGTTGGTAGAAGATCAGTTTCCACATTTTTGACTGGTCTGTCGTGAAGACGAGACATAGCCACCATAGATCCTGCTGTTGGCATTGAGTTTTGGTTGATACTTGCTTGACCCAAATGATAAACATTTTATGAACCTCATTGTCATATTCAATATCAATGAAAATTTGACAAAATATTCAATACAACTCAGCCTCTTGTTTTACACTCAGTTTTCTTTTAAACATGATTTTTAGAGGACAATGTTTCTGAAAAGAGTGTAGATTCCAAATCAACAAGTGGTTGTTCTTCAATGATACCACATCCTCCTAGTACAAGTCAAAAAGATCGTGTTACATTAGAACTAAATGAGAGTGATATGGACAACATAAAAGATAAACTTGTAGATTCTGGTGACAAGCCAAGTAAGTTGGTTGAATAGTACATGATTGTTTTAATTGAGGATAAATAACTTGTTTCATTATACCCCCACAAACAAAGTTTGGGGGTATATAGGAATCACCCTGTCCGTCTGTCTGTCCGTCCATGTATCTTGTCAGCGCATGTTCTCCTAAACGGCTGCTTGGAATTTGATGAAATGTTACACAGTTGTAGTACACCATCTGAAGATGTGCATGAAGTTATATAGTTGGTGTCCGAAATTTTGAATGGGAGATAATTTGTCTTTGAATATTTTCCGGAAAGGGGGGGGTGGACAAACCTTGTCAGCACATGTTCTCTTAAACCGCTGCTTGGATTTTGATGAAATGTTACACAGTTGTAGTACACCATTTGAAGATATGCATGAAGTAATATGGTTGCTGTCTGAAATTTTGAAGGGGAGATAATTTGTACATGTATTTGAATATTTTCTGGAAAAGGGGGAGGGGTGATCCTTGTCAGCGCATGTTCTCCTAAACCACTGCTTGGATTTTGATGGAATGTTACACAGTTGTAGTACACCATCTGAAGATGTGCATGAAGTAATATGGTTGCTGTCTGAAATTTTTGAAGGGGAGATAATTTGTCTTTTAATATTTTCAGAAAAAGCGGGGAGGTATATCATTTTGTCCATACTTGTATTATGTCCACATTTGTACTGTGTCCACAACTGTATTTGGTCAACACACACTTAAATACACACTTGCCATATTGATTCAGGGTTCAGTTAGCGGGGGGTATACCTGGCTGCCATTCGGTGACAGCTCTAGTTATTTAATTGTCTTTTGTTTGGTTTAAGTTCTACAATCTATAAAAAAACGAAGAAGAGTTGGAAATTACCAGTTCTTTCCGATTTGGAATTAATACAAGGTTTTTGCATCTATAGGCACTGTAAGTCGTGTGTTACCATGGTAACTGAGAATTCATGACAAAAATTGCACTTTGAAATGTTTTTTCGCCAAAAAATGAGGTTTCAATATGATATTTTTGTAAAAAATGTAAACTTTTGGGTCAAAGTTGAACTAGACTGACGGGCATTATTGGGAATATGTCTCTATATTCTGCATACCAGATAGCATGTTCAAACATTTCTTTGTCAATACATGTTTTATATACATTAGCTGTATTGTCAGTAATGTCTGATTTCTATTATGTGATATATTATTGTAGAAGTTGGTAGATCTCTTACTTGGACAGCTCAGTACAATACAAAAAGGCCAAAGAAGCCTGCATTAAAAGGAAGGCCTACCTTTGATATCTCCTTATTTGGATCTCCGATAACAGTAAGTATTGTTCACTGTTTTAAGTTAGGATACTGCTACAAATATGTTGTGTACAATGAATGTAAACTGCTTACTTATAGAAACACTAGTTAGAGTATTGTACTAGACAATATTACACCACAACTTTCATTTTATAGTAGTCAGTAATTATGCTCCAGGTTTTGATAATCAATTACAAATACAAACATGTCTTATCTATTAATTGGTTGTCTGATGTGTTTACAAATTTCACTCTACATGGTAGGATCATCTAATGTTATGCATGCACCTCAGATGGTTCATCAGTATCCAGGCAAATTTGGGCCTTTTTTACCCACTTTTTTTTCTGCTTGATTGATTTTACTTTCAATTTCATATCATAATTCAGTTTTCGGTTACTTTATATTGTATGTTAATGTAAACTTACATATGCAGCAATTTCAGATGTTAAGAAAGCATCAATGCAAAGAAATGTTGAATCCAAATTTATAATCACTGATTTCCCATGTTAACTAATGTGAAATTGTTATAAGTGCAAATTCTCTCATTTTAAAAACTCTCATTTTCATTTTGTATGAGAGGTTATTATTTCTATCAATTGGTTATTTTGATTATTAATCTGTTGACTTATGGATGATTGTTTAGAAAATACTAGGAGTAGTAGACTCGCCTTGTATTGTCAAATGTCCACAGTTTTCTTTTGTCACTCTTAATTTTTCTGATATTAATCTTTAGTATGTTGTGTAACATTTGCATTTTCAAGTTTCTTATGTGGCAGCAGATAAATGGCTTTGTATAGTTTAAAGGTATGATTTAAACATTTACTTATCACAATATTAATACATGCATTTATAGGGTAATAATACCTCCTTGTTGAGTGATAGATTAAGTGAGTCTACATTTTATCCTGGAAAAACAACATTTGGAGGAGTAGCATCACACAGAAGATTAAGTTTGAATGCACCTTATCAGGTAGGGTGTTTAGAATATAGAATTATAAAATTGAGGGACGTGAAGAGATACTGAGAAATGTATCTAGTACAGTGTGTAGCTATTCAGCATCTTGATTCTGTTTACCCATACAATAAAACTTTACAAATATGAAAACATCATAATTTTTTGTTACTGTAAATAAGCAATACATTGCAATGAATTCAAAACCCCTATCCAAAATTTTTTAAACGGAGGTCTGATATGGGTTTTAATAGTGGAGCTTTCGGTTGCTATAGAAACCGAACGAGAAAACTTGAGATTTTACAAACATATTATGATTTCAACATGATCGTGATTATGTATAAATTTGATTAAGCCCCCCTAAAAAAATACCTGTGTTTCTGGTAGGTAGGCATTTTTAGTTCACCCCATGAAGTGAGGGGGCTTATGTGATACCCCTAGCGTCGTTAAGGTCCATTGCTGCTACTGACATGGCCCACATCAACCAAATTGGTATGCCTGAAATANATAGGAATTTTCAAGTTCAAATTATGCTGAAAGTACAAATGTTGCTGGATTGTAAAGGACTTGGTATTAGTGTCAACCTATTGAGGAATAGTCCATGAACAACAGGTTTACTAAGTTCTAACAAAAATCAAAAGCATATATTTACAATATAACCAAATAACCAAATAAAATTTCCAAAATTACATCATTTTGTCTTATGGCGGCCATTTTGTATAAATTTTCGGAGGCCGTTTTTAAGATTTAAATCTGCTGTAACTTTTGAACACATGATTCAATTTTCAAAATTTAAGCACCATTCTGTTTGTTTTTAATCAGGCTGTCTTTCTGTTTGGCTTTTATTTAAAACAAAGACCGCTTTGAAAAATGTTTTCATGCTCCCTATTATAACTACATTATGTATATATTGAAATTTATTGTCAAGGATTTCTCAGCTTGTGTGTGTAGTAAGGATTTAATATTTGGTCTGAAGCTTAAGAATGATGAGTTGTACTGTGTCTACCATTTTCAAGTCCGTAACTCTTCTACTTCCTGTTTGACGATAACTTTGATTTTTCCCATTATAGCCATATATTGAAATTTTTCATGAAGGATATCTCGGCTTGTGTATGTAGTAATG